>CAUZXS010004047.1:0-65000 GCA_963585895.1 Sepioteuthis lessoniana | reverse complement strand
GGGCTTGAATCTCTGACTCTTTACTTCGGAGTCTTACTCCTGACTTGACCAATGTTCTTCATCCTTTCTTCTGGCCCCACAGGTTCACATGGGCACAGCTCTTTGTATGGTCTTCATACCAAAATAGACAAAGGAAGATCTAGACACTCTTGCGCTGCCTCAATGATACCAACGATAATCCCGCCGGCCACCCACAACTCACATAGACCTGCGCACACACATCCATATATATATACACACACACACACACACACACACACACACACGAAGGCTCATTATCATGCCACATATGTACACACATCTAACTGGAGATTAAATAAATTGAATTGCTAAAAATCAAAGTTCCCTAATAATGTAAAATTCCTTCTTTCTTGAACTGTCTTTGACAAAGTTGTTTGTCGGGTATGGCTGCAGAGAATGTTACATGTACGTTCAATAGGTTTTAAACCTACTGAGTGTGGGGGCAGTGGAAAGATTGGAAATCAGTCAAGTATTCCTAAAACCAATTTCTTGTTACGATGCTAGGGTAGGGTTGCATTATCATGGTGAAATAAAACATCACCACCTGGAAAGATGTTAACCATAAAGGGATAGACTTTGCTTTTAACAAGATCTGTGTATGTCAGACCTATCAAATCAAACTAATTTTATTGTAGTTTTTACAAACTAGAACAGAAACACAACCAGCTTGCATAACACCCTGTTGGCAGACAGCATCCATAGCCACATGCAGTCTACTCAAGAGCTGGAAGCATATCTTGCCTGACATGGCACCAGCCTTCCACTGTCCAATGGTGATATTCAAATGTGGTGCAGTAACTGATGCATGGTATTAATAATGGTACCCTTGTTGAGTGATGACAATAAAACTCAGTAGAATGTAGTGTATGGTGTAAAGTGTGTTTACCCATATTTACCAACCCCTCCGCTCGGGCAGGATATGACACAAGGTCGATTTTTTTTTTTTTTTTTTTTTTTTTTTTTAAGCGGAGTTTAACAGGTTTGAATTCAGAGTTTTCCTTCTCCTAGACGAGTTGCCTCACCAAGGCTGAAGAACCTAGTCTGCCCTACTATTTAGCCATAGCTGGAGGGAGAATAATTGGATTCATAGCTTACCCAAGGGTATCAGTGCTATGTGAAATGCAATCAGTCTCGTCCAAGATTTGAACTCATGTCGCCATGTCCATTTCCTACGATGATAACCATTAAAGTAAAGTGTGTTTACTGTTAAGTAACACCAGTGGTAATATAAAAATGTGATTTAAGATGCAATGTTTTCCTTTGTTAGGTGGTTACCATTTTATTAGTCACTAGTGATACCATTCTTATATGACCTCTGGTTGTCTGCAATTTTTACATGCTACTGACATGTTGGACACTGCTGGAGAAGTAAAGACAAACTCATAAGCAATGTACTCCCGTGGACCCCTGCACATGGACAAGCAAAGGTTGGACGACCAGCTAGAACCTATATACAACAGCTCTCTGCTGATACAGGAGGACCTCCTGGGAGCGATAAACAATAGAGATGGGTGGTGAGAGAGGGTCAGGGAGATTTGTGCTAGCAGCGCGACATGATGATGATTGATGTCTGTTGAGAATTATATTCTTGATATACCCTTATTTCTGTTGCCAAAGAAAAACTTGAATCAATTACTACATCAGAGAGGGTGTTTAATATTTCTGGTCCCAGCAATCATTCTGTGGCCAAACTGTTTATTTCATGTCTGCCACAGCTATACTACATCTTTCATCACACATCATCTGAATCCATTTTTATAATTAGGGGAGGCCCAGAAACCATCTAGTGTACTACTATCTCTAATTTTTGGGCACTTCTTTGTGTGTGTGTGTGTGTGTATATATATATATATATATATATATATATATCAAAAAGTTGGATCGGTTTCAATCCCGGCTTCGAGCATCCTACGTGTCTAGCCACACTAAAGAGTTCTGATAAAATGAAACAGTCTGTCTGTGGATGACAATATATATATATATATATATATATATATATATATATATATACACGCATACATGCACACACACTTTAATTAGCGGGGAGTGGGAGGTCCCTAAGCGTAGTGGTTAATATGATGGGCTGCAAAATTGTAGTGAGCAAGTTCAGACTCCAGTCGTGCTATTCCATTCATTTTTGGACTAATACCTTTGACGAAGGTATGAATCTCCTTATTTCCCCTCTCTCATCTTTGGGTTAAATAGTACCTCTGCTGTCTTTTACATTAATGGCTTTGGCATTAAATAACCTATGAAGGTTGATATACCATTAAAACAAAGAAACCAAACCAAACACTTAAATTACAGTCATGTTTATTAAATTCTATAATGAATAAGGTTTGTTTTTGCTTATTTGTCCAGTCGCTTATTAATTCCTTATCGGTTATTTAATGCTGAAATTTAATTCATTTGGAAATATTTGATTACAGTTATAACCATATTTTCAATGTTCCATTGCAATATTTAAAAAAGAATCATACATTTTTTTATTTTGCTATAATAATTATTATTTGTTTTGTTTGCATATGTATATAGAGTATCAAGTATTCCTATCTAATACTAATAATTCATACACAATCATATAATTTAAAGAAACTATTCTTATTTAATAATATTCATCTGTTTGCACACAGTTATGATTTCAAATATTCCTATCTAAAACCAATAATTTGCAAACAATTATCATTTCAAGTAACTAATAATAATAATAATAATAATAATAATAATCTTTAATAAACAATTATAGGTTTGAGTAACTATTTCTAATGCATAGAAATTGCATACGGTTATATAGGTTTGGTTTGGTTTGGTTTATGGCATATCAACCATTTTAGGTTATCTAATGCCAAATTCAGCTTATACTTATCTATTAAATGTATATGATTTGTAAACACATTTTCTTGATGATATTTTAAAACTAGCCTGATCTCATTTTTTTTTTTTTTTTTTGGCACACAATTAAATGGTTTCCAGTATTGCTGTCTAATCATTTGTTTGCACACGGTGAAATGGTTTTTTTATTATATTGCTATATAACAGTCACAGTTTAACATTAGTCATTTGTTAGCACACATTTTAATAGATATACATGTTAAGAGATTAATTTGTCGATAATTTCATTCTTAAATGAGTTAGAACTAATTTGTTTGCACACTAGTATTACTATTGTTTTTACATAGTTAAATGGTTTCAATTATTATTATCTAACACTTATAATTCTATTGAATATTAATCATTTGTTTGCATCCAGTGAAGTGGTTACAAGTATTGCTATTCAACACTAATTATTCTATTCAACATTACTTATTCGTTTGTACACAGTTAAATGGTTCTAAGTATTATGTGTCAGTAACAATGCAATTGAATATCAGTCATTTTTTTTACACACAGTTAAATGATTGAACAATTCTATTTCAAACAATTCATTTTAGCATAGGTCATTTGTATTTAGTATAAGTCATTTTTTTGCATACAGTTTAAATGTCAAACAATTCTATTTTACCCATAGATAGGGCCCTATCAGTTGCTACCTCTTTGGGTCAGATTAGACCTGGGAGCAATGGCAATGAAAGGGTAATCCATATTCTGCAAAGTCCCATGGCTGGAGCCTTGCCATCAGATAGTTTAATGTCATATCTGTGGGGGTGTTTTACCTCTCTGCAGAGATGCAGTTGGTGTATTCTATTTGATAATAATCATTCATTTGCATACTGGTTATATCATTTCACACATTCCTATCCAAAACTTATTGTTTTTAAACATCTATTTGACACACACATGGGGAGGTTCCCAAGGTGTAATGATTATCATCTTAGGAAATGGATCCGACGACATGAGTTCAAATTCTGAACAAGGCTGATTTGCATTTCACGTAGCACCTGTGGGAAAGGTATGAATCCAACTATTCTCCCTCCACCTCTGGGCAAATAATAGAGCAACCTGAGCTCTTTAACATTGGTATGGCAACCAGTCTAGAAGAAGGAAAACTTTGAATTTAAACCAATTAAACTCCATTTAGAAATTGACCTTATGTCACATCCAGTCCATGTGGATGGGTTGGTAAATACTAATGAGAGACCCTAACTGGTATTAGGTGAAGTGAACCTGGGAGTAATGACATTGAATGGAGTGCTTCACTTTCCTCAAATCTCCAAAACTGGAGCGTTACTGCTGGATATAAGTTAGTGTCATATCCAGGTAGTGTAGAGGATTCACTTGGCATATTCTAAGCTCTTTTGACAGGGCTGATAAAGAATAAGAATTATACCATTCATCAACAAGCATATCTTTTACAACCATGCAATAACATCATGAACGAAAAAAAAATCTATACACAAAAAAATTAATGTACACTGTTTATGGATTTTAAATATTTTAATGCTTCTTTTTTTTTTTTTTTTTTTTTTTTTTTAAGATTCTGAATATTGAATAAGATAATTTTAAAATGTTATTCTAATCTTTATGAAAATGTTTAATTAGCTTCCTGGCAATAACTAGATTTCTTATTAGCAAACAAAATGTGTATATTTTTACCAACCTCTCTGCATTAGCAGGATGCAACACAAGGTCAATTTTTAAGTGGAGTTTAACAGGTTTGAATTCAGTTTTCCTTCTCCTAAACTGGTTGCCATGCTAAGGTTAAGGAGCCCAGTCAGAATTTACCCAACCCCTCCACACAAGCGGGATGAAACGGAAGGTCAATTTTTAAGTGGAGTTTAACAGGTTTGAATTCAGTTTTCCATCTCCTAGACTGGTTGCCATACCAAAGCTAAAGAGCCCAGTCTGCCTTACTAGTTGCCCATAGCTGGAGGGAGAATAGTTGGATTCATACCTTTCCAAGGGTATTAGTGCTATATGAAATGCAATCAATCTCGTCCAGAATTTGAACTCGTGTCACTGTGTCTATTTCCTACAATGATGAACTTGGGCACTTCCATAAACAAAATGTGTGTAGCTGTTTTTTTTTTTTGTTTATTTTAAAGATACCATGTGTGTATGTGATAATGATTAGATACCTATTGACTTATTTGTGTACCTTTATACATACCATATTTAACAGCATGTTAGATGCATGGTTTACATAAGTATCTGGGGGTCTACTGTTCACTGTAAACCCTCTAAGTTCTATAGCTGTTTATTTCAAACTTTAGTTGGTCACTCTCTAATCACAATAACAGCAAATGAGATGTT
Organism: Sepioteuthis lessoniana; assembly: GCA_963585895.1. Taxonomy (NCBI): domain Eukaryota; kingdom Metazoa; phylum Mollusca; class Cephalopoda; order Myopsida; family Loliginidae; genus Sepioteuthis; species Sepioteuthis lessoniana. The sequence continues at coordinate 59,789 of CAUZXS010004047.1, read as the reverse complement.
GTGTGATATTGGTATAGAATTATTTTAAAGTTGATAATGTCTAAAATGTCTTCAAATACAGTACATTAAAAATTGAACTGACATGGAACAGTCATAATGAACCAAATAAAAAAGGATGCCATATATATATATATATATATATATATATATATATATATATACACCAACCCCCTCTGCTCAGGCAGGATATGACACAAGGTCAATTTTTTAAGCGGAGTTTAACAAGTTTGAATTCAGAGTTTTCCTTCTCCTACTCTAGTTGCCTCACCCAGGCTGAAGAACCCAGTCTGCCCTACTATTTACCCATAGCTGGAGGGAGAATAACTGGATTTATACCTTTCCCAAGGGTATTAGTGCTATGTGAAATGCAATCAGTCTCGTCCAGGATTTGAACTTGTGTCGCTGTGTCCATTTCCTACGACAATAACCATTACACTATGGGCACCTCCATTACATCACGGGATGTCATATATAAATATATATATAAACCCTCTGCACATCCATACATGCATATCTATATATATATATATATATATATATATATATATATATATATATATATATACACACCAACTCTTCCACATGAGCAGAATGTGACACAAGGTCAATTTTTAAGTGTTCGTGGTGTCCTTGGTGTAAGGGATATCGTCATAGGAAATGGACATGGCAACATAAGTTCAAATCCTGGATGAGGTTGATTATATTTCACATTGTACTAATATCCTTGGGAAATTATTCTCCCTCCATGGGCAAATTGTAGAGCAGACTGAGTTCTTTAGCCTTGGTTAGGCAACAAGTCTAGGAGAATGAAAACTGAATTTAAATTTGTTAAACTTTGCTTAAAAATTGACCTTGTGTTGCATCCTGCTCATGTGGAAGGGTTGGTAAATATATTGTGCAATTAGAAGGAAACTCAAACCTGGTTAAATTGTCATTATGAATTTATTTCGCCAGAGAATATCATTATACTCTCCGCAAAACAACAAATATGGATTACAGTCTATATGTGTATGAAAAACATATAGACTGTAATCCACATTTGCTGTTTTTCAACCTCAAGTTAAGCATGTACAGTCATCTGATGAGACGGAGAATATAATAATATTTCTTATCGAAATAAATTTATAATGACAATTTAACCAGGTTTGAGTTTCCTTCTAAATGCACAGTATACACTCCGTATGTGAATTTTGTCATATAAACCTGGATGGGGAAAAAATATGTAACAATAGCTCTACATCAGGCACTCCCATAGATTTATATGAAATTCCTCATGTATTCTATACGCGAATAATGCACACCCACTTTTTTCAGATGCTGACTGGATATATATATATATATATATATATATATATATATATATATATATATATATACGCACATATGCACATGTCTACAAATATGTACAATTGTATCTATCTTTCAATCTAATTTTATAATAAGACAAAAGCCACCTTTCTAATTTCTTCTGTTATCAACTTTCTTAAAGAATAAATTAAAATACAAGAGTTAATGAGAAAATAATTTACTGCTTCAAAACAAGTTTTTAATCTTATAAGTATGTGGCTTTTGGCTCACCCCCTGTGTGTTCATTACTTTCGTATCTGTTCCCTCATCCCAGCCACTTCTGATACTGATCTCTTTCCACTTGTAACACTGGTCATAAACCATTGCATATTCATGAACCTTAACACTCTTGACCCCAACCCCCCAAACTTATGTTTTTCCTTGCCAAGCTTTTGCATCAATCACTTGTTACTAAATGCCAGAATCCTCTATTTATGAATAGGAGACACAGTTGCAAACTGTGAGACATGGGGAGAGAAAAATGTTGCTTCAAGAATCAGGGCTGGTAGGTGGTGATAGCACCTGTTTTTGGCAATGGATGAGGTCAGGGTGCTGGCTTCATAATTTTGGAATTATTTTATCTTCTGAAAAAATTTTCCTTCAATAAGACTAGACGAAATCTATGCTTAGATTAGAGACTTGGACACATAAATAAACAAATAATGACATAGATTATAATTTTGTCTCTTTTATTGTACAATATCACTCTCTGTATTCAGTACATTTATTATGTCGACTAATCACAGAAACTGGTGTTAGTTCAGAGTTTAAACACTTTCTGTTAAAAGAAAAGGGCTGAGTAAGTTATATGCACATTTTAGTTTCACGTTCTTATCTGACTGAGGCAGCAAAGTTGAATGTTCTTTGAAGAGACTGTCATAGTGATCATGACACTTAAGACTTCAAATGATTTTTTTTATACAGTTTACATATTATCAGATAACCCCCTTTTTATGCATAATAACATAATGACATTTATTATACTTAGCTTAGTTTGGCACAAGGCTAACTTTCATATCCTAATAAGGAAGACATAACACTGTCTTTTTTTTTTTTTTTAAATCTTTGATATATTAATTTTGAGTGTTTCTTTCTTTGTACATTTATCATTGTAGATGAACCATAGAATTAATTGTCTTCCATGGTTGATCATTTGTATTATGATGGTTCATTTTTTGTACTTATCATATTTACCCAACCCCTCCGCTCGGGCAGGATATGACACAAGGTCAATTTTTTAAGCAGAGTTTCACAGTTTTGAATTCAGAGTTTTCTTTCTCCTAGACTAGTTGCCTCAAGGCTGAAGAACCTAGTCTGCCCTACTATTTACCCATAGCTGGAGGGAGAATAATTGGATTCATACCTTTCCCAAGGGTATTAGTGCTATGTGAAATGCAATCAATCTCGTCCAGGATTTGAACTCGTGTTGCCGTGTCCATTTCCTATGATGATCCTATTTACCCAACCCCTCCGCTCGGGCAGGATATGACACAAGGTCAATTTTTAAAGCGGAGTTTAACAGGTTTGAATTCAGAGTTTTCCTTCTCCTAGAGTAGTTGCCTCACCAAGGCTGAAGAACCTAGTCTGCCCTACTATTTACCCATAGCTGGAGGGAGAATAATTGGATTCATACCTTTCCCAAGGTTATTAGTGCTATGTGAAATGCAATCAGTCTTGTCCAGGAATTGAACTCGTATCGCCGTGTCCATATCCTGTGACGATAACCATTACACCACGGGCACCTCATTTTTTGTACTTATGTTATTTTACTGCAACAAAAATGGCACATTGTAGCAAGATTTTTCTTAGCACAATAGAATTAAGATGTTCTTACTGCAATTTACTGTTCAATTGTCAATTTTGTATTTATTCTCATCCCAATCATTATAATTTTTTAGGAGAACTAATTATTAAATGCTAATTCTAAAGAACATTTTAATTTATTTATTGTTAATTATGATATAAATTCTGTAAATAAGATGTGATTTGATGTTCAGCTTAATGGTTGCTAAGTGGCCTTTAAGTGAGTTTTGATAAAAATATATAAAGGATATATATAGTAAAAATATATAAAGGATATATATAGTAAAAATATAGTAAATATATAAAGGATATATATATATATATATATATATATATATATATATATATATATATATATATATATATATAGTAAATATATAAAGGATATATATAGTAAATATATAAAGGATATATATATATATATATATATATATAAAGGATATATATATTGTAAAAATAGATAAAGGAGATATATATATAGTAAAAATATAAAGGAGATATATATATATATATATAGTAAATATATAAAGGATATATATAGTAAAAATATATAAAGGATATATATTGTAAAAATATAGTAAATATATAAAGGATATAAGTTTGTAACTGGACTTTTGAATTTTGATCTGAAATTTTTACTATATATTGTTTGACTTATGTGATTATTATTTAGTGAATTTTAGCTTATACACAAACAGTGGAGATTATCTTGAAAATAAATGTATGTTGTATAAAATAAGTACTTTTTTCTTTTTAAATGAATCTTTTTGTTATACAGTTAATGGATGTATACTCTGTTTACACAAACACTAATTTCTGATCACCCTGTCTGTAGAATATGCTGACTGTATCCCCTGCAGAAAAGTAAGACCCCTCCAAAAAGGAGTGTCCTGTGTATGACACTAAGCTGCATCTGATGGTGAGGCTCCAGTCCCGTAAATTTGGGAAATGTGGAGTACCCTTTCATTGCCATTACTCTCAGGTCCACTCTGGGCTGGAGTGGTAGTACTTGTTCGGATCCCATCCATGGGTCAAATAGATCAGTTTAAAATCATTCATATTTAATGGGACTGTGTTAAAAAAAAAATACTCAAAAAATGTTAATGTAAATGTACAAAGAAGACGATTCTGTAACCTCTAGGCATAAAATAATCCTAAACAGTTTGACATGCCATTAAAATCAATTAGTCCATCAGCTAATTTCTGAAGCCTTTAAAATCCTTATTGGTCTTAAGCAAGTATATTAAGGTTTTCTTACTGGATATTAAAGGTCAGTAATTCTTTTTGCTTTAATTTCTTAATTTGGGGCTTCCTCGTTCTCAGAAAGTCAACTAGCCCACTGTTGATATTGCAGGTTTTCTGTTAAAGATAAACAAGTTTCTTTTTACACAGGGTGTGGCAGGTTAAGTTTTTGGTGAGATTCAAACTCGAATACGACTCTTTATCATCACAGAAATAACTACCTGAATGAATTGTGATAAAAAGCGAGTAAAATTAAGATGAAGAAAAATACTGTCAAAATTGATAAAAATAATGATTGACAATGCATTATCTAAAACTTGAATAAACTCAAAGAGCTTTAACTGTCAGATTATTTTAAAGTTATAAATGATAAAAGATACATCCAAAAACAGACAGACTTGTAAATAATTGATTTTCAATTAATAAACAATAGCTTTAAGTTGATTTGTTAATATTTCAGTGTCTATGAAATGATAGCATCTTCAGATCATTATGAAATAAAGTAGCATACTATTTTGAGGGTCATTCAATAAATAAGGTGAATTTTACCTCAGGAGTTGGCAATAGGAAACACTGTTTACAAAGAAATCAACAGTGGTGGGTCCTTTCATGTTCCAAAAGACTGCTTCACCCGAAACTCTTTTTTTACCAAAGAGTTAGTGTATTTCCACTTCACAGCCATCTTTAGGTCATTTGTGAACATTTTTTGATTAAAATATGTTTCTCTATACACACATTCTTCTGTAAATTTCACATGGTTTTCACTTCTCAATCACCAAAAATTCGATGATTCACCTTTGTTCAAGCTTGGAGTACTCTGTTTGATTTACTGCCATTTTGAATAGCTTCAAAACAAATATTTTTGCTATAAACCAATTCCAAACACTGCAGAGTTTACATTTATGAAAAATAATTTTGGAAAAAAACAAAAACAATTTTCCTTTATTGTATGACCCTTGTGTGTGTGTGTGTGTATATATATATATATATATATATATATATATATATATATATATAGGGGGTGTCCTCATGGTGTAATGGTTAAAGCGATGGACTGCGGAATCGTAGTACGCAAGTTCGTACTCCAGTCGCGCTCTTACGTTCACTTTCGGGCAAATACCCTTGGGAAAGGTATGAACCGCCTTATCCTCCCAGCTATGGGTTAAATAGTACCACTACTGTTCTAGGAGAATAGCTTTGGCATTAAATAGCCTACAAAGGTTGATATGCCATTAAACAAAGAAACCAAACCAAACCAAACTATATATATATATATATATATAGTGATGAAACAAATTCTACTAAAAGCATATATAGAAATTAATTGGAAAGAATTTTACCATAGAAATGTATATTTCATTAAAATCTCTGTAATAGATATGTTTTATTAATATTTCTGCCTCTTTGCTTTTTGTCTTTATTTATTTAAGGTTTGGTTTCGAGAATAGGCTGTTAGACTTGTTACTTGTGTAACTTACAATATCTCAGTTTCACACCAATGATTACATTTTTAATGATCATGCAACTACTAAAGTCATTTGTTGAAAATAAGTAGATGGCAAAATTCTAAAAATTAGCTCCTGAACAGTTATAGAAAATATTACTAATTTGAAAAGTTGATTATTCAATATTTGTTCTGCAAGATATATTAAATTCAGAGATATTGCTTGAGGGTTGGAAGGGTACTATTTTTTGCCTCTCCATCCCAGAGAAATTTGTCAAGTCTTGTAGAGTGTTAATGTTAATGCAAGGTCATTTCACCAGTGTTTTAATGAAAGAAAATTACCATAGTAACATTTTGCAGTGCATAAAAGTGGAATTATTATGATTTAGTCACCAGATTTGGCAATTTTTTGAAATTTAAATAATTTTGAGCAAGTTTTTGACTTTAACCGGTATGTTATTCATGGGAAATCAAGAAGAAAAGAAGGGAGTTTTAAAAAGATAATGAAAGTATCATTGACATACATCTGAGGGTACTTAAAAAAGTTCTAAGCCTCACACAGAACGAAAAGCATAACTGTACATTTTAATTGTGGCAACACACCACCACTTTTTATAAAAATAGAAAAATCTGAATTAGTTTTTTCAAGTTTTTCAAGTGGTAGTATGTTACTACAGTAAAAATGTTCTTTCTTGGTGAGACTTAGAACTTTTTGAACAAATCTTGTATCTCTGTGTGTGTGTATATCCACATTGACATGTGATTAAAAAGGAGTATAAAAGTGTACAGTAGTTCTATTGAATATGTCCGATGTATGGATTACCAGCTCTCCTGATGATTGTTGCTGTGAAACTCTCAGTCGTGAGTTTTTACCCTGCTTTATCTATTTTATAATTAATAATATATTGTGATGTTGTTCTGCATTTTTGTGTAATGATTGACCACTGTAAGTATATTGAAATTTAGTGGAGCTATTGGCATTAAATTCTATGTACTGGCCCATTGGCCTAGTAGATAGAGTGTTTGCCAATGGCCTGGGAGACTGGGGTTCAATTCCAGGTTAAGTTATACTAAAGACTCAAAAAATGGTACTTGGTACCTCCTTGCTTAACTTTCAGCATTATAAGGTATGGCTCAAGGGTAAAGTGGAGCAATCCAGGGAAAGGAGTAGTACTCTTACCTACATCTATGGTCACCAACTTTACTTTATGTGTGTGTGTGTATATATATATATATATATATATATATATATATATATATAAAAAGTGTTTATGTAGTTTTTATGTATGTATGTATGTCATGTATATGTACATATATAGATGTATATAGTAAGTATGCATATATATGTCTATATCTGTGTGTGTGTGTGTGTGTGTTTACCAACCCCTCCACTTGAACAACAAAGTAATTTTTTAAGTGGAGTTTAGCAGGTTTGAATTCAGAGTTTCCTTCTCCCAGATCAGTTGCCATACTAAGGTAAAAAGGCCTAGTCTCCTGTGTTATTTACCCATAGCTGAAGGTTGAATAGCTGGATTCATATTTTTCCCCAGAGTGTTTGTGCTATATGAAATGCAAACAACCTGGTTTAGGATTTGAACTAGGATCACCATATCCATTTCCAAGTATGAAAACCATTATTCTGCAGGCGCCTCCTCTCTATATACTTATGAATATTATATATGTTTATTTTACAGATGTGTATGTGTGTTATCTTCACTGTTCGTAAAAGTTATAACAGTAATAATCAGAAAGAAATAAATGCACAGAAAGTGTAGAGCAAATATAACATAAGAAAAAAAAATGATTGAGAGGGTTTAAATTATTATGAAAAGTTGGAAATTATAACTGTCTCTCAATTCAAAGTTTTACAATACTGATTAATAAACAATCTTATAAACTTTTATTCCTCTATCTGAAGAATGTGCATTTCACTATTTGAAATTTGTGTTTCAGTGCAGAAAGTGAAATAATTGTGATTGCTTTTATAGTTATCTATCTATCTGGGGTGTCCTCGTGGCGTAATGGTTAAAGCGATGGACTGTGGAATCATAGTAAGCGAGTTCGTACTCCAGTCGCACTATTACGTTCACTTTCGGTCAAATACCCTTGGGAAATGTATGAACCCCCTTATCCTCGCAGCTATGGGTTAAATAGTACCACTACTGTTCGTCTAGGAGAATAGCTTTGGCATTAAATAACCTACAAAGGTTGATATGCCATTAAACAAAGAAACCAAACCAAACCTACCTATCTATCTATCTGGGAAGATGGAAGTACATCAGCCAGTATGAAAATGTACAAATATAAGATGATTTTATTTATAGTTTGAATTATTTGCCAATGTTAAAGATTTCATTTTTTTTCTTTTTAAATATGAAAACATTAAACCTATCTATCAGGGCATTTGAATTGAAGGGAAAAATGAAAGGAAAAAATGAGGAAATTTTAAACAGTCTATTTCTGTTGGTGGCCTTCTATTTAAAATTTAAGCGCTGTAAATAGTGTACAAAAGTTTATTTTTATATTAAAAGACGTATATCTTTGTAAAAAAAAAATTCATATCTATCTATCTATCTTCACATTTATCTTATTTTGTTGAAATCTACCTATTATAAAAATTACATTACAAATCTCACTTTATCAATGTCAGTCTGGTTCTTTATAATTCTCACATTCTGTTAAGTATATATATATATATATATATATATATATATATATATATATATATATATATATATATATATAATTTGATGAAGCCAAATTATTTTTAAATAAAGTGTTTTGTATTTTTTTTTAGCTCTAATTTAACTAAATAAAGAGATGAATTGAAAAATCCAGTTCTCTGTTTGATAGTATTATGGTTTGGATTCTGCAATTTTCTGGCAATTTTTATTGTGTATATAGACTAAAATTTTGGAATCTTTAAAATTTAAGTCGTAATTAATTTCTGTGTCTGACAAAACCATTACTTATGTTTACTTTTTTTCAGCCCCCCCCGTTCATAAATTTGTTTTTGAAGATGTTTCACACATATTTTTTATTACAACCCAGGCATGGGATAGCGTAAACTCCGGCCTTGGATTTAATTTGGATATTGTTATTTTTATTATTAATCAAATTCTGAATTGTCTTTGAAGAGTTAGTGACAGTTTTGATTCCAAATGATGTTTGTTGGGTAAAATATGCAGACTGTTACACATAAGTGTGTGTGTGTGTGTGTGCATATATTGTTGGGTAAAATAGTAAATATATGGAATAAATTAAACAGAACCAGCTTTTTCAATTTATCTTATATATTCAGATCAACTCTAAAAAGTTACAAAATCCCATATCTAAAATAATTTGGATTCATCGTTATATATATATATATATATATATATATATATACACACATATACATATATAACTATATATATATATATATATATATATATATATATATATATATATATATATATATACACACATATACATATATAACTATATATATATATATATATATATATCAAGCAGACTGACATTAATAGAGATAGATGTGTTATGGAATGTTTGAAATTGGTTGATGTGAACATAGACAGATAGATATCTTGATGTGATATGAATATTTTTATAAGGAAATATGTTAGGTTTTTTTAAATAAATTTTCGAACAATAATTCCATCTCATAGACTTGAAAATGACTATCACCAATGGAATTAATTCAAATACCCTGATAATAGTTTGATATTTTCATATTTAAAAAACTCAAATGTTTAACATTGGCAAATAATTCAAATTATGAATAGAATCATCCTCTGAATACCTTATGTTTTTTTATATTTGTGTACACACATACACACACATGTATATACACTATATGAAGATGTACGAATTTGAAAAAATACAAGGTATTCAAAGAATTATTTTACTTGTAGTTGAATTATTTGTTAAAGTTAAACAGTTTAGTTTTTCTGATAAAGGTTTAATGTAAAAATCGAAATGTTTAACATTAGCTAATAATTTAACAATAAATAAAATCATCCTCTCAATATCTTGTTTTTTCGTATTTGTGCACACACACACACACGTTTTTTAAGACATTTGTTTTGGTTTCATAAATCATTCTTCTTTCTTTTTTTGTTTTTCACTATAAAGACAAATTTATCTCAGTTTACCAAATGTAAAATATGGCTAAGTTTATAAATGAAGGAATGACAATTTATTTCTATGACATAATTAAATAAATTAGTATATATCATTAATATAATTAGTAAGGAAAATAAAAATATTGATGAGTATCATCGCAAAAAAAAAAAAAATTCAGCAGTTAAAAATAACTTTTTGAGATTATCTAATTATTATTATTTTATTCTGTTGAGAGTTTTTCACACCAGTGTTAGCTGATGGTTTCTCTCTGGAATTTGAGTGACAGCTGGTCTCCTCCAGTCTCTAGGACTTTTCTCAGTATTCTGGCCAATTTTAATAATGCTGTAGTCTGGATGGTCTCCAATTGTTCTCCTATTTTCAAGTATTCCAATCCCTTAACCAATACTTAGGGGATTGTTCCACATGCACCAACCACAATTAGTATCCTTGTTTTTTTCCTGTTCCATAGTTTTTTTTAGTTCTCAAGCAAGGTCCAAGTACTTATCTCTCTTTTCACTTTCCTTCAGTTTTACCCTTTGGTCAGCCAGAATGGCAAACTCCACTATTCAGCTGGTTCTCTTTTTTCATTGACTTGTTGTTGTTATTATTTCATTTTTTTATAGTGTTTCTTACAAAAGAAAATTCTATCAGGACGTGAAGATGTTTAATATTCTATTTGAAGCATTTTTATAGGCTCATGCTTTCTTTATTTTGCTGTTCATGTAGTTTCTGGCCTGTAAAAAGCACAGATTTGGAGCAATCCTTTGATTTAAGTTAAAAGTTTTAAAAAAAAATCTGTGAAAGTGTTGTGAAAATAAAAATAAATTCCAGGAAGATGTACAACCCATTAGATGTGTTTAGAAGATTGAATATTAAACATGAACTTGTCTTTATTGCAGTGGTTAGAGGACTAGGCTTGCCGACCATTTCTAGTTAGTTAGATTCTCACTGGGTTCCTCGTGTTTCTGGCCTTGTGCTGAAATATGTATTCACCCACACCTTTGTTATGGGCAGGATGTGACACAAGACTACTCCCCACCCCCAAGGACATTGACAGAAAGTAAAATGCAACCAGCATCATTCAGAATTTGGGTCACTGATTCCATTTTCTCCTAATGATAACCGTTACACTAAGTACGCCTCTCACTTGTGTTGAAGTAAGCAATGCTTAGTAAATGACTATTTGTCATTTGATTTTTGATGTAATATATCTTCTTGCGTTTTGACTTTGTTTCACATGAGTGCAGATACACACTGCTTGCCTTGTACCAGACTAAATATCTATCATTACATCTACTTTTTCAGTTGTACAGCTCAGACAACTGGGTTGTCTGTAGAATATGCAGTCTGCATCTCTGCAGAGAGGGTAAAAATCCCTTCTCCAATGAGTGTCTTGAATATGACACTAAACCATCTGAATGTGGTTACCCCTTCATTGCCATTACTCTCAGATTCACTCTGACCTGGAGTGTTAGGGTTCCAACTATGGGTCAACTAGAACTTTTAATCTACTAGTCTGGTAATCATTTAACTGTGTGCGAATAAAACTATTTGTCTTATAGTAATACTAGAAACCACTTAATTATCTGCAAACAAATCAGCTCTGGTTTGTCTAAAATTTGTTACCTATAACTATTCATTTACAAATCATATATATTTGATATATATGTATAAACAGGATTTGGCATTAAATGATCTACAAGGATTGATACGCTGTAAAACATCTAACCAACCTTTTTGTTGAAAGCTATATAGTATAAAAGCACAAAATGTATACTGTTACACACAGGTATGTGTGTGAATTTCTGTGTGTGTGTGTATATATATATATATATATATATATAGCAGGCACTGATTATGTTCACCTGTCTGTATATACAAATTGTTAATACATAGATTTGTATCATATATATATATATATATATATATATATATATATTTGATATAATTGCTGTGTATGTGAGTTTTTAAAAATTTATTTTTTTATATATTAATCCCTATAGATTGAGCATTCTATTAGAATATATTGATATTATATATTCTGTATGGATTCTTCCGTTAAGTTTATTCTTGGACTTATATATATATTTATATATAGCAGACACTGATTATGCAGACCTGTCAGTATATATACACACAGTTAGTACATAGAATTGCATTTTATATATATATATATATATATATATATATATATATAAACTATTGAAGTGTGCTTCGTTCATTTTTTTGTTTTGTTTGCCCCCCCCTCCAGTGCACACTTGATTTTGTAGATGTCCAAACAACCTGTGTATGTGTGACAATAAATGCATATGACATTTCATTGAAGCCAGAGTGTCTGCAAAGGTGGTGGTTGCAGCAACTGCTGCTGCTGTAGCATCTTTCTCTTGCATCTCAACTGGCCTCCATCTTTCTCAGCTGTGAGCTGACGACCTCCCCTATTCGCCAACACCACCTCACCACCTGATGCTCTGCCGGTAGTTGCTACTGCTGCTGCTGCTGCCGCCGTTGTTACTTCTGCTGCCGTCATAACAGACATTACAGTGGCTTTTCAAGACATCAGACTTGTCTGCTGATTCTTGTCTGCTGTCTGCCCGTGGTCTCTTCATTTTGTTCCTCCCACTTCCTCTCTTTTTTTTTTATTCCTTTTCTTTTTTTTTTCTCTCTTTCAGATTTTTGTTCTCTATATTTTTGCCCGACTACCTTTTTTTTTTGTCTTTTTCTTTTTACTCCTGTTTGTCTTTCATTCTCTTTTTCTGTTTTTCTTTCCGACTTTTTTCTTAGTGTGTGTCTCTCTTTCTCTTTTTCTGTTTATCTCTCACTCTTCTTTTCTCTTTTTCTCTCACTCTTTTTTCTTCCTTCTTATTCTCTTCCCTGTTTTTGTCGTGTTCCTTTTCCTTCTTTTTTTTTTTTTTTTTTTTCTCTCTCTGTTTTTTTTCTTTTCTGTGTTTTTTCTTTTTCGCTGTATTTTCCCCCTTTTTTCTCTTTATTTTCTTTTTCTCTGTATTTTCCTCCTTTTTTCTCTGTATTTTCCCCTTTTTTCTTCTCTTTTTTTCCCCTCATTTTCTGTGTTTTTTCTATTTACTCTCTCCGGTTTTTCTTTTCTCTCTGTTTTTTTCTTTTCCGTTTTTTTTTCCCTTTTCTCTATTTTTCTCCTTTTCTCTATTTTTCTCCTTTTCTCTGTTTTTTCTTTTCTGTTTTTTTCCCCCCTTTTTTTTCTGCTTTTTTTTTTTCCCTTCTCTCTCTTTATTTTTTCCTTTTCTCTCTGTGTTTTTCTCTTTCTTTGTATTTTCCCCTTTTTCTCTCTGTGTATTTTTCCTCTTTTCTCCCTGTTTTTTTCCTGTTATTTTCTTCCCCCCCATTGCGGTTTTATCCCCTCTTTCTTTTATCTTTAACACCGGTTTCTCCTCAATTCTTTTATATTTCTAGTATTCCACTATAGATAGATCCTCCTCCCCATTTTCCTCTTTTGACTTTAATTTAGAACTGTTGAAAATTGGGATTGCTTCAAGAAATCATCCTTTATTTAATAAATAAAATGATGCTCGGATTTCTCTTGAGTTAATAAACTTCCTAAAATATCTTAACATTTCCTTTTATTTATTTATTCATTTTTTGGTGCCTGTGATCTTTGATTATTCTTTGCCTCACCCACATCAGTATTTATCTTGTTAATCAAGAAGCCAACTAGTTGATATAACCTCCATTACATATTGCCACTTGTAACTTACTCTAAAGAATAAACTTTTCCTCTTAACCTTGTAATCCTAACAATTGTCTGTAATGTGTGTTAAAAACATTAAAGAGCCCGGTCAGCTAGGGTTGTAGAATACACCAACTGCTCCTCTGCAGAGGAGTAAGACCCACCCCCAACGAGTGTCCCGGATATGACACTAAACAATCTGATGGTAAAACTCTAGTAATGCTGGAGCTTTGGGGAATGTGGAGTCGCCTTTCATTGCCATCACTTCTAGATCCACCTTGGCCCCAGAGTGGTAGCACCTAGGGTCCTATCTATGGGTTAAATAAAATGGTCATAAAAGCAAACCAAATCAAAACATTAAAGGAAAAAGAATTATTACATAATCTACTTTTTTTTTTTTTTTTTAAATGAGTATAGCAGCTATGTGATCGATGGATTTTTATGGCATGTCAACCTGTGTAGAGATATTTTATGCCTAGAGTTTAAAGACTTGTGTTTAGCTTTACATATTTTGTCTAGTTGTTTCTTAAGAGGTGTATGTCTTTTTTTTCTTTCTTCACACATGGTCCTATTGAATAGAAATAATTTTTAAACAGATATATTTGATCCATAGATAGGTCTCTAGCACATACTACCACCCAAGTCAGAGTAGACCAGAGAGTAATAGCAATGAAGTAGTATGCCACATTCTCCAGAACTGGAGCCTCTCCATCAGATGCAGTTTTTTTTTTCCATACCCAAAACACCCCTCTTGGTGGGAGGGGGTCTTAACCCTCTGCAGGAGATACAATCATTGTATTCTAAGCTGTGATGCAGCTCTCGGAAAATATCTTTTTAAATGTCCACTTAATGACTATTTACTATCAAGACATTAATATTATTTGAAAATAGTAACATTTCATGCATTTCTCTCAATTTTCTTTTCACCCTAAATGAAACCATTTGGAGAAAAAATGGCTACAACTTTTAAAAATGTATCCTTAACAAGTAAAGTCCTATCAATCAACAGATGTTTGGATTTGTTTAGAAAAGAACTTGATGCCTTCTCTCCTCAGCCAACACTTAAAAAAACTTATTGCGGCAATTTATCAAAATAAGACTACTGAAATATACATTTCCTATTCATTTTACATTAAAGTAATATATATTTTATTTGAAAGCTGAAAACCAAATCCCCCTGTTAACTTGAACTTAAATATGCTGACTGTACCTCCTTCAGAGGGTAAGATCCTCCTCCCCACAATAAAGGAGTGTCCTGGGTATCACACTAAACTGCATCTGATGGTGAGGCTCCTCTTCTGTAGATCTGAGGAGTGTGGAGTACGTCTTCATTATTATTACTCCCACTCTGATCCGGAGTCGTAGTACCTGTTAGGGTCCCATCTAAGGGTCAAATAGATCTGTTTAAAAATTATTTGTATTCAATAGGATAGCGTTCAACCCCTCTACCTAAAAAAAACTCTTAAGTAATAACTCCACAAATGTTAATATTAATGTACAATGAATGCGATTAACTTAACTTTAGGCTTAAAATACCCCTAAAGTGGTTGACATGCCATTAAAATCAATCAATCAATCTTGAACATCAAACTTGGGACCAACAAACTTGTCTTCAGTGACTTAGAATATTGAGTGTGATCATAAAGTATCAGGATTGAATCTTTAAATTCTTAAAATTAAATATATATATATGAAATAATAAAATCTAAATGAAGATATGTGCACAACTGAACAACTTATATAATAAAATGATGCAAAGACATCTAAACTGATATCTAGACTAATTCTTGATGAGTCAGTGCCCATTCTTAATACTCTTTGATCAACAGTCTTTGACAAAACACAGGATTATGCAGTACTCTTCATACTCACTTCTTCTATGCAACTTTTTCTTGTTTCCTTCACTGAATATTCGTCTCAAGAGTAAGGTTTGAGACACACTTAGTGTAATGGTTTATCTTTGTTGGAAATGGAATTGGTAATCTGAGTTCAAACCCTGGATGAGCCTGTTTGCCTTTCACTTCATATTAATGCCCTTGAGAAAGGCATGAATCCATTTGTTCTCTTGCCATCTATTGGTAAATAGTAGGACAGATTGGGTTCTTTAAACTTGGCTTGGTAACCAGTCTTGCAAAAGGAAAAGGGGTTGGGTAAATACATACAAGTGCGCATGCATATATATCTATATATCTATATATATATATAAAGAATTGCTTGTGATGTAATAATAGTTATCGTTATCGGACATGAACATGGTGACCTAAGTCCAAATACTGTTTACATTTCACATAACTCTAGGAAAGGTATGTATCCAACTATTCTCTTTCCAGCTATAGGTAAATGGTAGAGCATTTGGCTCTGATTTTGGTATGGCAACCTGTCTAGAAGGAAAACTTTGACTTTAAACCTGTTAAACTGTTTATAAAAAAATTGTCCTTGTATTGCATCTTGCTTTTGTGGAAGGGTTGGTAAATATATATATATATATATATGTTTGCGTGTAAGAGTTGTTAAAAAAGTTTTAAGCCTCACACAGCAAGAAGAACGTCGCTGAACTTATTTGTTGTGAAACACACTACCACTTATAAAACTGGACAAATCCGAATTGGTTTTTCTAGTTTTATTAATAGTAGTGTGTTGCCACTTAAAATGTTCTATTACGCTCTAATTACTAGGCTGAGAGTGATGTATGTGTGTATATATATATATATATATATATATATATATATATCATCATCATGTCGCGCTGGTAGTACGGATATCCCTGACCCTCTCTCGTCACTCCTCCCTATCGTTCATCGCCCTAGGTAGGTCTTCAGGACAACATCCCGTATCCTCACATAGCTGCTGAATGTATGTTCGTGCTGATCGTCCTGCTTTTGCACGGCCATGTGTGGGGGTCCATAAGAGTACATCTCTTATGAGTTCGTCCCTGCTTCTCCAGCAGTGTCCTGCATGTCTGGTTCGTCTAACTTGAATAGTTTTCATGATAGGGGGCAGGTAGCCGTACAGTTGGTGTCTTGTGGGGTGTTGCCGCCAGGACTTGTTCAAGATTGCACGCAGCATTCTTGTGTAATTGCCGTCTAGCTTCTTCTCCAGTCGTTTTGTTAGCGTCCATGTAGTGCATCCATATAGCAGTATCGATGTGACCGCTGCCTGGAAGAAACTGCATGTCATTTTATCGGTTAGGTCTGATTTCCATATAATCGATAGCCTATTGATAGCTGTCCATGCTTTCGTTAACCTCGTTTCGATGTCCTTTTCGGTTGATTCGATGCTGCTTCCTAGGTAGGTGAATTTGTCTACTAGTTTAAGAGGGGTTCCTTCTAGAGTGGAGATGTCCCCCGTTTGATTATAGCACATATATTCCGTTTTGTGTGCATTAACATAGAGGCCTATGCCTGCGGCTGCTCGTTCCAAACTATGCAGTAGTGTTTCGGCTTGGTCAGGTGTATTTGCCAGTATCGCTATGTCATCGGCGTAGTCGGCGTCGGTAATTGTTTTTGCGGGGTACCTTCTTCTTCTTTTCTTCGTCAGCTCGAAGCCATTCTCTCTGATTTTGTCAATCGATGTTCTAAGTACGTAGTCTAGACAAATGATAAAGAGGTATGGAGCCAGCGTGTCCCCTTGTAGTACTCCTGCTACAATGTCGAAGTATTCTGTGTCTCCATCTGGTGATTGTACTTTTACTTTAGTGTTTCTATAGAGAATCGTTATTGCCGCTACGGTTTCTTTAGGTATGCTGTACGCTAGTAGAATTTGTTCCATCTTTCCTCTGTGAATGGAATGAGAAAAGGAAGACAATATAAAAAAGAAATTGACATGTTTCTCTAAGGATAGCTTCTGTAGAAATGAAATATCATTTTGCAAAAACTAAGTTTATAAATGACAAGGGGAAGAAAGCTGTACCAATTTAAAAAAAAAAGATTGTTTCTATTTTTTGATATTCTGCATTGGTTAATTTTTAACCATGTATGTATAAATTTTTTGTTTTATGTTTCTTTTAATATCCTATATTCCTTGAATACGAATTTGGTAAAGACAGAAGATATATTGTAGGAACTTGTCAGTAAATTTATAGTAGTAGTCTCATGTATCTGTGTGCTTTCTATGCACATTTGCTGTGACAAATTAAAAAAAACAAACTTAAATATGCATTAATTAAATCAAATTTGTGATCATAAGCGCTCCAGTGATTTACCATTCTATTAAGCATGTTGTTGATTTTTAAACTCTTATGTTCAGTTGTTTTTTTAGTTGATATTACTCTTCAGTATGTGTGTGTGTGTGTGTGGGGGGGGGTGCCATCCTGTGGCATAATGGCTAAAGTACAAGGTTGCAACCTAGAGGTGAATGAGTTCAAACTCAAGTTATGCTATTACATTTACTCTGGACTAATTCCTTTGGGAACGGTATGAACCTTCCTTATCATCTTCCTCCAGCTATGGGTTAAATAGTATCACTGCTGCTCTTCTACAAGGATGACTTTGGCATTAAATAACCCACAAAGGTTGATATGCCATTAGACTAAGAACCCAAACCAAACCTTACTCTTCATGTAGTAAATTATATAAAATATAAGCCATCTCTTCTATGAAGCTTCTATAATAAAATGAATAATAAACTCTCTGGTAGTTAATCCATGCTGATGATATAGGATTAACTACCAGAGAGTTTAAGCCATCTCTTCTATGAAGCTTCTATAATAAAATGAATAATAAACTCTCTGGTAGTTAATCCTATATCACCAGCATGGATTAATTCCAGTGTGATATACATTAAAACAGGAAGAATTTAACCCTTTTTTTTTTCATATATTTTTGTGTTCTTGAATAATAAGTGTTGATTAGTAATATACCGGACATTGGCATAATGGTTAGAGTGTTTGCCAATGGCCCGGGAGACCTGGGTTCAATTGCAGGTCGAGTCATACCAAAGACTCAAAAAATGGTACTTGATGCTTCCTTGCTTAATACTCAGCATTATAAGGTAAGGATCAAGGGTAAAGTGGAGCAATTCAGGGAAAGGAGTAGCGCTCTCCCTACACCTCGGTGTAGGGAGAGGTCACCCTCAACTATGGTTGCCTACTTTACTTTTTTTACTTAGTAATATCCTAAATTACCTTTCATGTATGCTCATATTCTGAATGCATAAAAAGACTTATTTTATTAAAGCTTTCTTATAATTGACCAACCTGACAAATCACACAAAAAGTGATATGGTTATGAAATTATAAATAGACCCACTGAGTAAGAAGTAGTAGTTTTTTTTTTTTTTGAGAGATGAATTGGTTGAGTGAAGTTAAGTGCAACTTGTTTTAATCAGAATTGTTGTATGCCATCTTATTATAAACTAGGTATATACTATTTGGTTTATGAACAAGCTGTGGCAAAACAAGAAGAGGAATAATGATGATCATGCATTCAATGTCAGTTTATTTAACATGAAAAATATTATTATTAATTCACATCATCAATTAAGCAATTAATCAAATTTCTCAGTATTTTTCTATTTTTAAAAATCTTTTTTGAATCATGAAGTATTGGTCACTGATGCCCTGAATTGCTCAAATGAGAAAATAAAGTTGATTTGTAACCTTCATACAATGAGTTAAGGTTCTCATAATAAAAACTGCTATTGTTTTGTCTCTATCAAAAGATGACAAAAAGAGAAAAATATTCAATTAAAAAAGAAGTAAAAAATAATAAACAAACAACTTTGTGGGGGGGGGGGGTTGATTGATTTTATTGGTATGGTCAATCTATCTAGGGTTATTTTATGTCTAGTAGTTAGAGAATCATGTTCATTCTATGTTCATATTTACATTTTTTATGCATTTTTTTAAAGAGATTTTTTCGCTCATTGTCCTATTGACCACAAATAATTTTTAAACATGTATTTGGCCTATCAGTTGGACCATAACAAGTACTGCCACTCTGGGTCAGAGTGGACCTGGGAGTAATGACAATGAAGGGGTACTCCATACTCCAGAATTGGAGCCTCACCATCAGATGCAGTTTAGTGTTATATCCAGAACACCCTTTTTGGGAGAAGTCTTACTCCTTACTAGGGACACAGCATATTCTAAACCCTACTGATAGGGCCCAAAACAAATTGTGTACAACAGTTAAAAATATATTCTATTTTTTTATCAGAAAATATTCTTCTATGTTGATGTGGCTTAATGGTTAGCATAGGGGTCATGAAAGCCACTAATAATGAGTTTTTTTTTCTTTCTCAGATGTTATATGCATATGGCCGGGAGTCAAAGTCACATACTCAATAACCATTTCAGGAAATCACTGTTGATAAAGTGACCTTTTAGATGAAAGCTGCTATATAATATACTGTACATTCATTTCTTCAGCTACAGGGGCTTAGCATTTTGCTTCTCAAACACATTATAATCTTTTTCTTTTCTTCTGTTGATGAAGGGGCCAGTGAATTACCAGAGTAATAAATCAAAGTTTAAAAAAATGATTTGCCCTTAAATATTGTTATTTAAGGAATAAAATATGGAAATTTTCTAAAGATTTTTGTTTCCCTATTAGTCTTGACAATTATTTGTAGCAGCTGTGACCTGCCTGGGTAGGTAATGCAACTAGGGGTTTGTTTAAATCAGTCACAGGAAAACTGCAACCAATGATGCTTTCTGAATGGCCCACTTAAGAATTCAATTTTTCATAGAAAAGATTTTTTTTTTACCAAAGTGAAAAAACAAAAAGAAAAACCCAAACCGTTTTCCTATTTCTAAGACAAATACGTACACATATGATCTTCTGAAGCAAAAATGGTTGAGGTACCGTTAAAGTAGAATTACCTTGGATTTTTTATTTTAGTAGTGCAGCCAACCTGATGATGAGCCTTTTTTCAAGCAACTTGCTGCTTGGAAAAAGTTGCCCTTGCCTAATTTGAATACTCACTTATTGGCTATTTACTATCAACCACATCTATACACAAACTAGCATATCTAGTGGTAGGATAGTACAGGGTTGTAGAATCATGCCTTTTCTAAGATTGTCAGTATTAAAGGAACTTAGACAGTCTCAGCTGAATGTTTGATTTATTTTATATATTTCATTTTCAGTGGTGAGAAGTTAAGGCCAGCACAGAATAGGGTTATTGTATTTGATG
The DNA here is from genome assembly GCA_963585895.1 of Sepioteuthis lessoniana. Taxonomy (NCBI): domain Eukaryota; kingdom Metazoa; phylum Mollusca; class Cephalopoda; order Myopsida; family Loliginidae; genus Sepioteuthis; species Sepioteuthis lessoniana. The sequence goes on along the minus strand of CAUZXS010004047.1, from coordinate 38,994 downwards.
GGAATGTATTACTTTAGGTAAATAGTAGAACATATATATATATATATATATATATATATATATATATATAGGGTCTATAAGATACACCTCAATTTTTACAGGCAGTTAAAAGATAAATGGGTTTAAACAACAAATGTCAAAGGGTTTTTTCTTGACATTCGTAACCCTCCCCACTATCAAGTCATTTTTAAAGTTTGATATATATATATATTCAGATCCTTATTAAATCCCAATATTTATCTATAAAAACCTTTATATTTGCTTGGGCCTACCAGAACCACCTGTTTGTTTAGATACATGCATGGTTAAGTGTTGTCTCTTAATTTTCTTCCTGACTGGTGTTATATTATATGAAGTAACAGTAAGTAGTACTCTTATACATTGTTATTTTTAGCAAAGAATTGCAGTTGTTGGTGTAGAAGTGATTGTCACCTTGTTTACATTTGTGGGGATGTTTTCTGTTTAATTTAAGGGCCACTGCAGCAATATAAGTCCATAAGCTAGTAACTTAAAGCTGACCTTTGATCTTATAAGGTACAGGGTGATTTTCTGGGACATTTTTGAAGAAAAAAATTGTCTTATAAGCTCTCAAATATTGTGTGTGTGTGTGTGTGTGCACGCTTATGTGTTAGTGTGTGTAAGTGTGTGTGTGTGTGTGTGTGTGAGAATACATCAATAAATCTGACACTTGAATTTCTTATTTACTGAATTTTTCAATTGTTGAAAAATAAGCATTTGGTGTGTAAAATTAATGTTTTTTCTTTTTTTTTAAAACCATCTATACACAAACATTTTTCTACTGTTATATTTTATATTTTATTTTTGTTTGAATGATACCGAAATATTTTTGCCTTTCATATTCATAATTCAACCACAGAAATATAAACTTAGCTTTTGTTTAAGTTCGACCCACAGATAGCTTGCTATGAAATGATAGGCATTGTTACTGGTTTGGTCGGGAATGGGTGAAATCTCTTAGTAGAGAAAATAGTGTTGTCTTGGATGGTCCTGCTGCTAGCTACCATCCAGTACCAACATTGAAACAATTATCATAACTGGTTCTCTTTTATTATTATTATTTATTTTTTAAACATGGTATCATCAGGTTTATATTATAGGTAGGTCTTAATTATTAGACTGATTTGTTTGTTAATTTTCTTATGGCCTTATGAATTACACGGTGTGATGTTTGATGTAACTGCGTCATAACATTTGTGGTGGTGAATGTTTCTGTGGTAGATCATAGAATTGGACAAAAATATTTCAAGATGGCAGACAAAAATGTGTTTTTAAGGCCAGTAATTCCAAAATACACTCTTTTTATGTTTGTATTTTTTTTTTGAATCAGTAATATTGTATTTGTTCCATTTTACTGAATATTCATTTATTTGATTTTTCTTTCAATTGAATTAACTACCTTATTATTTTCTTTGTGATTCTTTTTAAATATCCATGCCTCCTTTAAAAAAACATTAAGAAGAAATATTTCTATATTCTTTGGCAGCAAACAAGTGTTTAAATTCATTTTACTTGTGATAAATTTATTTATTTATTTGGACAAATTATTACCACATGACAATTCTGAAAGATTACATCTGCATCCATTCAGATTATTGTTTTTTCTAATTTTCTTTTTTTGTTATTTTTTAAATGATAGTAGACAACCTGTGAACTTATTGTAACTGGTTCTTAATGATATTGATGCTTCTGTTTAGGAAGAAGTGAAATTTTTCATAATTATCTGTAATATCCAGAATTTGGCATTCAGCATGAATGAAAACCCCATAAAATTATGAATAAAAATAAAGATGAAAAACTTGCTATTTTTGTAAAGTTAGACTTACACATATACATACAGAGGTGCTTGTGGCCTACTGGTAATCATTATTGGAAATGGAACTGGTAACTTGAGTTCAAATCAGGATGGGCAGTTTGTTTTACACTTTATGATAATGCCCTTGGGAAAAGCATGAATCCATTTCTTCTCCAAATATTAGTAAATAGTAGGATAGACTGGTTGGGCAATCAGTCTAGGAGAGGGAAAATTCTTAATTCAAACCAGCTTTACTCTTATTAAAAATTGACCAAATGTTACATCCTGCTCATGGTGGAGGGGTTGGTTAATACATAGGTAATAGGATCTTTAGTATTATATATATTAACTGGGGCATTGGCCTAATGAGTAGAGTGTTTGCCAATGGTCTGGGAGACTGTGGTTCAATTCCAGGTCGAGTCATACCAAAGACTCAAAAAAATGGTACTTGATGCCGCCTTGCTTAGCACTCAGCACTATAAGGTAAGGATCAAGTGTAAAGTGGAACAATCTAGGGAATGGAGTAGCACCCTACCCTACACCTCCATCTAGTAGCTATTGAAAAGGGAACCTTCGGATCACCCTCGACTAAGGTTGCCAACTTTACTTTAGTATTATATATACATCAGATGTACTGGACAGATGATGGCTATCCACTTTTCCAATACCTCATCCCATTGGCCTTTTTTGAATTTTTATTTATTTATTTTTTAGACCATTATAAAACTTAGGCCTTTCTCAATGTTTCTTCGACACAAGGAATAATGGGCTTTACCATGCTGGCTCATGATATGTATTAGCAGGGCTTTGTTTTGTTTTAGACTTTGTTTGATTAAAGCTACTAGAGAAAACTGGGTTGTCTTCCCTAGTATTTAACCTATAGCTGAAGAGAGGGAAAAGAGAGATTCATGTCTTTCTCAAGGGCATTATTGCAAAGTAAATGACTGTTTTGACTGTTAGAGTTTGCTGATTTCATTTTCCATGTGCATGACTGTTGTGGAGGAGTCTCCATGCCATAATGGTTAATGTGGTAGACTGTAACATCATTGCTAGTGAATTTGAACTCGCTATAATATTCACTTTTAGGCTAATACCTTTGGGAAAGATATAAACTCCTTTTCCTCTCAGTTTTAGGTTAAATAGTACCACTTCGCCAATTGTCCGGGTGACCTGGGTTCAATCCCAGGTTGCATCATACCAAAGACTTTAAAAATGGTACTGAATACCTCCTTGCTTAGCACTCAGCAATATAAGGTATGTATTGAGGATAAATTGGAGCAATCTAGGGAAAGGAGTTGCGCCCTCCCCTATACCTCAATGTAGTAGCTACTTAAAATGGAGCCTTCTGGTTGCTCTCGACTCCAGTCGCCAACTTTACTTTACTTACTTATTGTCTTTTTACAAGGATGGCTTTTTGGCATTAAATAACTCATGAACATTGATATGCCATTAAATAAAGAATTGCCCAGTTGGCGGGTTGGGTTGGGGGGGGGGCTGCAGAATACACCAACTGCATCTCTGCAAAAGGGTAAAACTCCCCCAACTAGTGTCCTGGATATGACACTAAACAATCTGATGGTATGGTTCCAGTAATGCTGGAGCTTTGGGGAATGCAGAGTACCCCTTCATTGCCATCGCTCCCAGGTTCACTCTGGCCTTGAGTGGTAGTACCTGATAGGGTACTATCTATGAGTCAAATAGAACTAAACTGCATACTTATGCTAAACTGAATTGCTTGAAATAGAACTGTTTTGATATTTAACTGTGTATTTATGCTAAACTGAATGGTTTGAAATAGAACAGATTATTTGTATAAAAATGGATTTGGCATTAAATAACCTAAAAAGGTTGATATGCCATAAAACCCAAACAAACAAACAACTAAACAAAGAAATCAAACCAATAACCATTATACCACTCACGTACACACACCTATCTCATGCTACCATTAAAGCAGTAATCTAATATAACAAATAGTAACAGTGTTGAAAATAATTTTAATTAGGTGCAAATTGTGCTTCTTTCTTTTTTTATTCTATTTACAAGGTTTCGGCTATTTACTTTTCCAACTATCTTCAACTGAAAGGCTATCAGATAAATAATTTTATTCATGAATGTTTGGAGAGTTAACCAACCAGAATATCTTATCATTTACTTTCAGTGAAGAGGCTGTTAATCTCTAATGATAATTGTTGTTTTCTTGTAGCACTATGATATACAAAATATACTGGTATTTTAAAGGTGGTGGTTAAGATGGTGAAAAGTATTATAAAAGTGGAATATTTTTAATAGCCACTGAAAACTGGAGAAACTGATAGCTGTAAAACTTATCTGAAAATTTATTTTCAATTTTTATATTCTCAGTAGGAATTGTTAATAGAAGTTTTGTTGCTTCCCAGCCATGTCAGTTGGGGCTGTAGAATATGCCGACTCCACCTTTCCTCTAACAAGTGTTCTGGATATACACTAAACCATCTGATATTGAGGTTCCAGTTCTGGAGCTTTGGAGAATTGGAGTACCCTTTCATTGCTATTACTCCCAGGTTCACTTTGACCCAGAGTCATAGTACCTGTTAGGGTTCCATCTATGGGTCAAATAGAACTATTAGTATGATATAGCAATATCTGAAAACATTTAACTGCATGCAAATGAATGAACTCTATTACTATTAATTTGCAAATCATATATATTAGTATTTACAGGATTTGACATTTAATAACCTAAAAGAATTGATATGCTATAAAACCAAACCAACCAACCAACTTTATTGGTGGGACATAGATTGTGCCAATGGGGTGAGACCTCCCCTGCCAAAAAAAAAAAAAAGAAGACTGTCTTTAGGTTTCTGTTCTGAAGTTTTAGGCAGTGTAGAGTCACTCCTTTATTGCCAGTATTTTGACTTTGAATGGCAGTATGTATTTACCCAAACCCTCTTTACTATCTGTGTGTGATGCAAGGTCAGTTTTAAGTGGCATTTAATAGGTTTGAGGTCAGTTTTTCCTTCTAGACCAGTTGCCAACGAAGGTTAAAAGTGCTTAGTCTGCCCTGCTGGAGGGAGAATAGTTGGATGCATACCTTTCTCAAGAGCATTAGTATTATTCAAAAAGCAAACAGCCTCATCTAGGATTTGAACTCAAATCGCTTTGTCCATTTCTTGTGATGATAACCATAACACCATGAGCACCTCAGTGAATGTTAGTACCTGTTAAGGTCCCATCAATGTGTCCAAGAGATTCTATTAATAATGAAGTCTTTCACTGTTTAAAAGCATTGTGAAGATACATTTTTTTACTGTATATAATTGCATACCAAAATTGTCAAATTGATTTTAGCACAAAATAACCCAATAAAGGTTGATGCTGTAAAACTAACCAACCAACGTTTTTAATGTCAAGAGACAAAAACCTTGGGATGTTTTTAAAAAGTTGCATATCTCCATGTGTATACATACATGTTATGTGCAGCCCAAGGATGCTGGCTGGTTTGAAAGCTGAAAAACACTTCTTAGACTGAAGCACTAGGACCTGATACGCTATACCCATGAAAGTATTTTTTTACAATTGAATCCTAATTTTATTCTGGAAATAGATTTTTTGTCTCTTTTATCAGCTAGAAATAAGTTTTAAATTTGTTTTTTGCTTGATAGTTGAATAAATACTTTTGTCATTGCTAATATGATGTAATCCTCGGTTCGTGTAAGGACCAGAGTGTATAAATGGTTGTCAGATAAGTAATATAAAGAGAGAGCTCAATTTAAGAGTCAAGTTGACATAGTTACAGGTGACACATCGTAGAAGATAGGTGTTAGGTTTTAGTAACCTGAAGTTGTCTTTTACAGTATTAATAGGTCATAAATGTGTTAATGAGGAACAGTGGTGTTCACTTCATGCTGTGAAAAGTTCATTACCACTCTCTCCACATTTCAACAACTGGTAACTGAATGAACTGTAATATAGTCACCAACAACTGCTGTATTGGTGATAGCTGGTCATCTAATGGGGTAGCAGAAACACCAAAATGCAATTTGATTCAAGTGTTAGGACTTCTATTGTTTTATTTCCACTATTCAATTTTTGAAGCTGTGGAAGTATGTGGAAATAAATAACAGACACAATGTGCAGAATAGATTCTTCTGTCTTGTAGGAGCCAGCTTTATTGTCTCTTTGAGTAGTTCAATTGCTCTCCGTCCATACTACTGCTGGTCTCTATATGTCTCCAGCTACTAAAAGAATGAACTGAGAAACCCAGTTTCTTTTATTAGGGTTTACAGAATACCAAATCCCACTTCTGCCTTGTATGTTTGGAATTGTCTAGCCATCTCCTGCCTTCATTTAGCTGGCTGATTGAGTCTGATGACCTTGGCAAATCCTAATTAACTGCTGTTTTCAGTTCAAGGTGCTAGATCAAGCATGTCTTGTTAAACCCAGCCTACTGGATGAGATGTTGAACTTTGTCAACTCATATCTCTTTTGGCTGCTGACTTTACCTTTATTTATTTTTTTAATAACTTATCTATTTGCACCCTGATATCACTCATTTACATTATTACAGAACTAAAAGATACATGTATTAGACTTTTCATGATTCCCAGCCTTAGTTCTAAAAGCTGAATGACACAATTGAGAATTGTTACTTGATATAATTGAAAACAAATACATCATGAGATTATTATTATTATGTTTGGTATCAATTCACTGGGATTGACTTTGAATTGTTTAATTATTGTATTGTTAAATTATTCTGTTGTATCCCAAATATTGTGTTATCTTAAAATAGCCCTTCAAACACGACTGAGCTGAAATTCTGCCAAACTGTTTTGCATTTATTGTTCACAAAACCCAAGGAAAGGAAAAAGATGTTTAGGAATGTTTATGTCTCTTCTGCTTCATCTTCTTCATCTTTCGACTGAAGGAATAAAAGAAAATCTATTGGCTAACTTGCATTCTCTTCACTATTTCTATTTTTTTAATTTTTTTTACTTCTGTCGATGTAAATATCTGACTGCCAGAGAATTTGTTAATATGATGAGCTTTCTCAAGGTTCTTTTTTGTTTTAAACATTGGAGAACTCTCTTACTCTTTATGTCTGTGTATGGGTGTCTGTCCAGGTGAGTAAATCTCTTTCTCTCTTGATACTCATACATTTTATTTATATATATATATATATATATATATATATATAAAAAATCTAAAATGTGTGTGTGTGTGTGTATATATATATATATATATATATATATATATATATAACATGAAAGAGAGTGGCAAGCTCTTTCAAACATTTAATTGAATGTGACTCGGCCTAAACTTCCCTTCTCATCTTACACTAATTCTGCCCTTGCATTCTATACTCCTTCTGCCAATGAAATCAAGACTTACCATCCCTTCCGTTTATTTCAATATTCTGTTACTGTTTTTGAATTTGGGCATGAACTTTTGCAGTTTTGAATAAAATAAGTTTTGACTTAAAAATAAAATCATTAAGTTTTAAATTCCAGTGGAAGAATCTGTTAGTCCTTGAACCCAATTCAATCTGCAGTCTTTTAGGGTAAGAGTTCATACCTACATCAACACTTCCATATAAGACTTCATGCCAACAAAAATGTTTAATTATATTTCATATAAAAAGAAATTACAAATGTGGTGCAAGGTGTAAAAATGGAGAAGGAGAAGTCTTGTCTTTACCATCCTCTCTTTAACTGAACTAGTTCCATTCACTGACCCAAACATACTATAGTATTTTTTTCAACATAACGTCACATTCATTCTGAAAATTCTTTCAAACTACAGCCATCAAAATACACCAGTGACTCTATGAGATTCTAAACCATTCCTGCATGTACATATATTGTAAGGGGATCTGGAATCACTGAAATTTTATTTACAAATAGAAATCAATTATATGACCACTTGGTGAAAGAAAGCATGTTTGATAAATTCCTCTATATCACTACATAGAATACACTTTGATGAAATCGCCAGTGTTGCTGCAAAAAGCCTCATGCTGACCCAGACGGGATTACAAATCACTAGCCAGGTGAGTAATGCCTTCATCCTGGGTACCCAAGACCATGGGAAGTGACCCTCCTCTTTTGTTATACTTTCTCAAAGTTATTGCAAATGGGCACCAGCACTAATATATAATATAATGCTTTATTCGACTACAGCTGGGTGTCAGAGAGGCCAGTCTCAATCTGACAGAAAGTTCTCAGAACATGTAGATATTTTCAATAGAAGGAATGCTTATTTCTGGCCAATCAATGACCTCTCCATCATCCAAGTCCATGCTTTTCAAGGCTGGAAAGGCCTTCTTAGCATCTTTTTTCTAGAATATGCTGTTCTTGTCATATTGTGAACACTTCTGACTCGAGAAACTAAGATGTAATGTGTATTGACATGTTTTGACATTTGGCACTCCTAAGCTACCTTCAGAAAGGGGAAAGTAATTGATCTCATGATGCACTATTCAGAGCCCAAGTGCCTCAAAGGAATTTGGACAGGATTTTTTTCTAGACTAGTTAAGTTGTTACATGGAAGAGGAAGAATTGAAAGTCTATAAAAGATAAAGGAATAGATGTGTGAGACATATATATTGGCTCTGCTCTTTAAGGTGAATTTCCTTCTTGATCCCAGTTGAATAGCAGCCAAAACCTTTCCCACTATCTCTGACCAATTCCTCTCCAGTTGGATGCTGGGGCTGAATCAGTATCTTGTGAACAGAAATGGCTGCACCAATGAGAGTCTTTATTTAACTATCCAGTACACAATTTTAACTTGAAAAGCATAGATAGATCTATACTTTGACAAACTAAATCTGATCAAAAAAAGAGACATAATGATAAAACAATCACATGCATAATGGATATAATGATTGCCGAAGAATTATTTTGAAGACTGAATTAGGCATATTCATTAGGAAGAAAAATAAACATAGGTTCTTAGTGTCAAATCTATTTTTGGAGATTCCATCAGGATTTCATAGTATATATAACTTGAACAAAAAGAAATGTTAATCTGATAGTGAATAATGTTCTTGCCTGTTAGTAATTTGTCATTACTTAATTTGACTTTTTAAAATCTTTGAAACTGAGTACTGGTAGTCGCATTGGACACCTGTTGCCACTTTCAAATGTTATCATTGTTTACTTATTGTATATACATTAACAAATTAAATATCTTTGCTATGGAATGCATTAGTAAATAATGGTTATGTAGATGTATACATGATTTTCAATTTACACTGTAGGCATGATTTCTAGATAATTATTCAAGACATATTAAAAAGATGAATTTTATGGTACACAATTATTCTAGAAGTCTTGTCGCCTTCTATAACATTCTGAAGAGATAAGTTAGCTATTTATGATAATTAGGCAAATATTCAGCCTTTTTTTTTTTTCTTTCTTTTTTTCATTTGCAATGTTACAACATAGAGATTGAGTGTCATGATTTGGTCAAACAATTTTTATGTATATCAAAAAAACGTTTGGTACTTAATCATTAAATTTTTCCCCTCCTGGCAAAAAAATGATTTAAGCTAAAGAAAGGATTGATGGAGGAGAGGTAAAGTAAGTAGGTTGTGATAAGAAAAATTCAATACCTTCTAATGTATACTGGGTTCAAATGCAGTCAGCACTGGACCCAAGATTGGCCTACCAAGATGCTAAAGATTTGGTTTGTTTGGTTTTATGGCATATCAACCTTTGTAAGTTATTTAACGCCAAATCAATTTTTATGTAAATAATCAGTTCTATTGAAAACAGTTCAGTTTAGCATAAGTACACAGTTTAATTGTCAAAAACATTTCCATTTCAAAGTATTTAAGCAGTTATATATAATAATTCAGTTAAGTGTAAATACAGTTTTAATGTCGAAAAACAGTTCAATTTGAAATAATTCAGCTAAGCATAAGCACGCAGTTTAAGTGTAAGTACGGTTTAATTGTCAAAAATGTTTCTATTTCAAGCTATTCAGTATACTCAATTCATTTTAGCATAAGTATGCTGTTAGTTCTATTTAACCCATAGATAGGGCCCTATCAGGTGCTACCACTCCGGGCCAGAGTGGACCTGGGAGCGATGGCAATGAAGGGGTACTCCACATTCCCCAAAGCTCCAGCACTGCTGGAACCTCACCATCAGATTGTTTAGTGTCATATCAGGACACTCGTTGGGGGGGGGGTCTTACCCCTCTGCAGAGAAGCAGTCAGTGTATTCTACAGCCCCAACTGACTGGGCAAGCTAAAGATTGAAAACTGGCCAAATATGTATCTCCTTAAGACATGTTTATCATAGCATGAGTTACCATTGAAATTTCCAGGATTATTGGCCTATACACTACCAAGAAGATTGATAGAAAGGTTTCTCACCTAAAGAATTGAGCCTAAATGGCTAATCATATTTACCAACTCCTCCGCTTGGGCAGGATATGACACAAGGGCAATTTTTAAGCAGAGTTTAACAGTTTTGAATTCAGGGTTTTCCTTCTCCTAGACTAGTTGCCTCAACAAGGCTGAAGAACCCAGTCTGCCCTACTATTTACCCATAGCTGGAGGGAGAATAATTGGATTCATATCTTTCCCAAGGGTATTAGTGCTATGTGAAATACAATCATTCTCGTCCAGGATTTGAACTTGTGTTGCCGTGTCCATTTCCTAGGACGATAACCATTACACCACGGGCACCTCCTAAATGGCTAATGCCACACATCTCATTGGGTATTGTTATGGTAACTCTATTACTATTCAATTTATGGAATAAGTCAATAATAATAATGATTGATGAAAACATAATAAATTTTAGCATTAAAGTATAACTATGGATATTGTTTCATTTTTCTCTGTTGTTGGAATTTTTTGTGTCACTTTATGTTTTCATTAGAATGAATAAATGATCAAATAGATCTGTTTAAAAAATTTTAGTAGTAGACAAGAATACTTTAAACAGTATAACTGTGTGTAAATGATTTATATTCAATAGAAATACCTGATGCTGTGTGACTATGTGAAAACAAATGGTTATTATCAACTAGGAACAGTTGCTTTAAACCATAAAATAGGTTATGAATTGTTAGTATTTGACAGGAATAATTGAAACCATATAAGAGTTTACAAATTATAGGTATAATATGTAAACGTGTGTGTGTGCGTGTATATATATATATATATATATATAAGTTAGCGACCATAGTCGAGGGTGACCCGAAGGCTCCCTTTTCGATAGCTACTACACCAAGGTGTAGGGGAGGGCGCTACTCCATTCCCAGGATTGCTCCACTTTACCCTTGAACCGTACCTTATAATGCTGAGTGTTAAGCAAGGTGGTATCAAGTACCATTTTTAAAGTCTTTTGGTATGACTCGACCTGGGATTGAACCCAGGTCTCCCGGGCCATGTATGTACATATATCCATGTGCTTAGTCAGTGTCCATGTAGTGCATCCATGAAAAAATTGCATTAGTAATTGCACAAGAATGTTATGAGCTATATTGAACAAATCCTGGAAGCAACACCCCACAAAACAGCGGTATGGTCACCTACCTCTCATCTCTAAAACCATTCAAATCAGACGAACAAGACATGCAGGACACTGCTGGAGAAGTAAGGATGAGCTTATAAGCGATGTTCTCCAGTGCACTCCTTCATATGGATGTGAGCAGGTTATGGATGTCCGGTTAGAACTTATCTACAACAGCTCTGTACAGACACAGGATGTAGTCTAGAAAACCTGCCAAATGTGATGGACGATAGAGATGAAGAATCAAGGAAATTCATACTCGTGCCACAACATGATAATAATGATATATAAGTAATATCCAGTAAGTGCCCCAAAACTGGGTGTGGAATATTTTTATGTAGGATATATGAGGGATTTCATATAAATCTATGGGAGTGCCCGATGTATGGCTATTATTATATATGCTTTCAGGATGTATATAAGAAAACTTGCATACAGTGCTTATATTGTAATATAATGGCTGAGGGATTTCGTTTTATGCCTTTGGGTTTAGTTAGGCTGAGAGCCTTTCGGCTCAGTGCATGGGTTACTTGGGTGCAACATTGATGCAGGTGTTCGCGTGTGGGCGGAGTGGACATGTCACTCAGAGGTGTCACAGTGGCCCAAATGGGAGGCAGGACTAGTGAGTGTGAATGGCGTCGCACGCCAGAAGCGCATGGAGAATTTTGGGAATTTTGAAGAAAGTTAGTTGAGTTGAAAACTGGACACCAAACGGGAAGGGTTAACTTTCGCTTGCTTGCTGAGGCCTTGGGCAGGTGTCGCACAAGATGGGGGGCAGATGAAAAAGCCAGCATAGAAAGAATGTGTGTCTCTCTCCTTATGTTGAAGAAACTTTAAATTCAAAGGTAATAAAAAGTTTCGTACCTGAACAAAGAAGTTGTAAGTATTTTTCATGTTTTGAGATTTCTATGTTCTATATATATATATATATGAACATGTTCATTTCACACGTAGCCATCTGGCTATGGTATAATATAACGTAACTGGAAGAAAATTTTATAATGGCACTTTAACTGTGGTTGAGTTTTCTTTCAGTTACATTATATATATATATATATATATATATATATATATATAATGAAACCTACTGATTAAATAAACAATTAGTAATTATTAAAATGTCCAAAATTCAAGGATTTTTGGCAGAAAGTATATATTTATCCAACCCCTCTGTCTCAGGCAGAATGTCATATCAGATCAATTTTTTAAAGTGGAGTTAACTGGTTTGAATCCAGAGTTTTCCTTCTAAACTAGTTGCTTAACCAAGGTTAAAGAACCCAGTCTACTCTCTTGTTTACTCATAGCTGGGAGTAGAACAAATGGATTAAAAAACCAAAGTAAATGCTGACAGCTTCATCCAGGATTTGAACTCTGATCACCAGTTCCATTTCCTACAACAATAGGTCATATCTAGGGCCCCTCCACCAACAGCAAATATTTAACTTGAAATTCTATAGTTAGAATTAACTTTGTTTTTCTTTGAGCCATTTCTACATTTCATGGGACTGCTAAATTTAGATAGGGCACCTCACATAGTGTTATGGTTAACAAGCTAGATTAACAGAGTTTGATTCACACTAGTTGCTTCTTGCTAAATTTGAATCCATTTAACCTATAAGGTTAAGATTTCAGGCTAAATGGTATTTTACTATCTATCATGAGCTTGATATTTTAGACTCTGGTATATCATGTCAAATAATGGCTTAGTATAGTGATTTTTCACAGCCTTCCTTCAAATAGAATGATATAATGATTTTAAACAAAGATGTCTACATCTTGGAACAAAGTTTCTGTGCTTGACTTTTTTTTTACAGCTAAAGATTCAAAGGATAAGAAGAAAAAGAAATCTTCCTCGTTTTCTTTTAGATGTGATCAAATTTATCAGCACCTAAAACAGTCATGGGCAAACTGTGATCTACTCTGCAGTGCTTTCTGAATGGCTTGCCTAATTTCACAAGGAAAATAACGTCTATTACAATTTTGTTTGTCTCATTTCATTCTCACTTATTCATTCACACACACACACACACTCTCTCTCTCTCTCTCTCTCTCTCTCTCTCTCTCTCTCTCTCTCTCTCAAAAAGCTTTGGAGAAGCTGGTGTCAAAGGAGAAGGATTCTTTTTTTCTCTAAAGTTTTTTCCTATAGTCAAATGAATAAATTAGAAATCAATCTTACTATTTTTATAACATTTTTATATTAATGTTACCTTTCAATCTAAAAATAACAAAATTATTTGACAGATTGTTAAATGTGCTCCTGTAATTTAAAGAAAATATTTTTAATAATTTTTTGATTGACTATTTAATAAATAAATTTTTCAAGTATTCATTATTTTTATTTTAATATTTTTGTCATGTATCATTGCAGCAGCATATCTTAATCACATTGATATCAGTGATAATATTAAACCAAGGCTTGAATTTTATTATAGGAAAGATCTTTTTATTGAAGATAAAAAAAAATATCAACCTTTCTTTATTTTCAAGGCAGATTCTTATGCATATGGTCTTCTGTAATGAAAATAATTGAGGTACCTTCAACATAAGGTTATCCTACAAATTTTTATTTGTGTAACCCACCTGATGGTTTGGCATGTCTCATGTTGACCTGCTTCAAAAAGAGAAGTTGCCCAGTCAGCTGGGGCTGTAGAATACACTGACTGCACCTCTGCAGAGGGGTAAGACCCCCCCCCCCAACGAGTGTCCTGGATATGACACTAAACAATCTGATGGTGAGGTTCCAGCAATGCTGGAGCTTTGGGGAATGTGGAGTACCCCTTCATTGCCATCACTCCCAGGTCCACTCTGGTCTGGAGTGGTAGCACCTGATAAAGGTCCTATCTATGGGTTAAATAGAACAAAACCGTGCTTCTTTCACTATACTGATTTTTGCATTTAAACTGCGTATTTATGCTAAACTGAATTGTTTAAAATAGAACTGTTTTGACATTGGAACTGCGTACTAGTGCTGAACTGAATTGCTCGAAATAGAACTGTTTTTAATGTCTAAACTGTGTACTTATGCTGAACTGAATTATCTGAAATAAAGCTGTTTGACATTTAACTCTGTGTATTGCCCAGTCAGCTGGGGCTGTAGAATACACTGACTGCTCCTCTGCAGAGGGGTAACCCCCCCCTAACGAGTGTCCTGGATATGACACTAAACAATCTGATGGTGAGGTTCCAGCCGTGCTGGAGCCTTGGGGAATGCGAAGTACCCCTTCATTGCCATCACTCCCAGGTCCACTCTGGCCCGGAGTGGTAGCACCTGATAGGGTCCTATCTATGGGTTAAATAGAACTAACAGCATACTTATGCTAAAATGAATTGAGTAAACTGAATAGCTTGAAATAGAAACGTTTTTGACACTTAAACCGTACTTACACTTAAACTGCGTGCTTATGCTTAACTGAATTATTTCAAATAGAACTGTATTTCGACATTAAAACTGTATTTACACTTAACTGAATTATTACATATAACTGCTTGAATAGTTTGAAATGGAAATGTTTTTGACAATTAAACTGTGTACTTATACTAAACTGAATTGTTTTCAATAGAACAGATTATTTACATAAAAATTGATTTGGCGTTAAGTAACCTATAAAGGTTGATATGCCATAAAACCAAACAAACCAAACCAGACCAAACAAAAAAAAGGTTAATTTAAAACCATTAATATATCATTTATTATGTTTTAGGACTTAAGAGAAAATAAGAAATATTATTCCTGTACCCCTAGTCTTCTTGTTAAAAGAGAAAATGTGAAACTATCTTTTTTTGCTGTCTGTGTGTGGAGTCTAGTAAAAGTAAGTAGCTAATTAAAGAAATAGAAAAGACCATATATATATATATATATATATATATATATATATATATATATATATATATATAATGGAGGCGCTCAGGCTGTAAGGGTTTCCATCATAGGAAATGGATACAGCAATGCAAGTTCAAGTCCTGTACAAGGTTGTTTCCATTTCACATAATACTAAATCTCTGGAGAAAGGTACAACTACAACTATTCTCCCTCGAGCTATGGGTAAATAGTAAGGTAGACTGAGCTATTTAACCTTAGTATGGCAACCAGTCTAAGAGAAGGAAAATTGAATTCAAACCTGTTAAACTCAACATAGAAATTGACCATGTGTCATATTCTGCTTGTGTGGAAGGGTTGAGTAAATATGTATATGATAGAATATATATATATATATATATATATATATATATATATATATATATATATATATTAAAGGTGATTGACAAGAGATAGCAGGAACTACATATATTTGAACAGCCTAGAATGAGAGTGAGATTGCCCATGTGTTAAATTCAATGTTGTAGTGGTCACACATGATGAAAAAAAAAAGATCAACCTTTTTCTTCCTCGTACAATGCTTTCTCAACTTAGCCACAATTCATGCTTTAAAAGAAGAGATTCCTGGTTGCTGAATTTAAAAAAGAAAAAATCTAAACATCCTTTATATGACTGCTGCATTCAGTAAACTTTAAGGAATGTCTAATGGAACCTTTTATTTGATCCATGGAGTATATTGTTCTCATTTCTTTACCTGTCATATCTGGTGTCCTTCTTGGAGAATTCTGGAGCTTGTAAAATGGCTAACAAAGAAATGAGATCAATATTTCCTTAGAGATTAAATCAAGAATTCCATCTAGTATATCAGGAAAGTTACGAAATGTGACACACCTGAAGAAGGCTAGGGTACAGCAGCTGAAAACATTATGTTAAAGACAACTTACTATGGGGAAACTGGTCCAAAAGTATGCACATATATAAAATGCAATGTGTATCTATCAACATACGCATACATACTTTCTGGACACCCTAATATTAAATTAAAAAAAAACGTGTGTGTGTGCTCTTAGTATAATGGTTATTATTTAAGGAAATAGAATCAGTGACCTAAGTTCAAATCTTGGGAAAGGCATGAATCCATCTGTTCAACCCCCACGGTAAATAGTAGGGTAGATTGGGTTGCTTAGCCTTGGTTAGATAACCATTCTCAGATAAAGGAACTCTAAATTTAAACCAGCTTTACTCTGCTTAAAAATTGACCTTGTATCACATCCTGGTAGAGGGATTAAATAAATACCTGTGTGTGTGTGTGTGTTACAGTCTTTTTTAATGTCATCTGAAGATTCTATTACATAGAAATGGGCAAATTGCCAATCTATATTGTAGACTTTTCTGGTGACATTGTGGTAACCTGAAGTATTCTTGCCAACTCTGAGCAACATGTTACCATAACAATAGAATTTAAAGAAATTGAAAAATTCTAAAAATAATCATAGAAATTCAAATGTATATTTCTGGATATTAATATGTAAATATATGTGCATGTGTTATTCAGTTTGTTTTCTAATATATATATATTGTAAAATTTCTTTTTCATGGATACTAATTAACTTGTATATAATAGTAACAACACCTCATTTAAGAAATTAAGATAAGAAGTACATTATACTTAATGTTTTTATTTCTATATATCATATAATATATTCTTCAGCTTTTCTCATTTGTATAATGGTTATAATTGCTGATTTGACTAAAAGAGTATTTAGTTTAATGGATTTAATTCTTCGAAGAACTATTTATCGGTTTATTGAACCAGTCATTCTTGTATCCTGGACATATATCTAAGTGAGTTGTGTAGAAAAGAGTAGAAAGATTGTATTGCACCAATTTTTCAATTGGTGAAGATTTCATCATGACATGCTGACAGCATGGATTCATATGAATCCCTCTTACCATGCACCCTATTGACCATTGCACTTTGTAAATCCTCTAGTGTCTGCACAGCGCTGCTGAATGTAAGTTTTTGCTGGTTGGCTAACACTGGTATGTCCATTTGTAGTAGTCTATAGGAATATGTTGCTGATGAGTTTGTCCTTACTACTCCAACTGTGCCCAGTATGTCTTACTAGTCTTTCTTGGATGGTTTGCTAAATGAAAGGTAAATGGTCATAAAACTGCTGTTTTGTTGGGTGCTGCTTCCAGGATTTGTTCAAAACAGCATGCAGTATCTTTGGGTAGTTCACATCTTACTTTTCTCCAAGCATTTTGTAAGAGTTCAAGTGGTGCAACTATACAGTGGTACTGACAGTTACGGCTTGGAAGAATTCGCATTCTACCTCAGTCATTTTGCATTTAGTTTTATTTTCCTTGTCCTTATACACTATAACCCTATTATTTTTTGTTTTTAATTAATGAGCATAAGAAGATTATTTTTTCTCCTTTCACAAGAATTTATTTCATCTGCTATGTTGAAATTATGTAATGTTAACAAAAATACACAACATCTATAACAAATCATGTTATAACAACAATACAACATCTATAACAAATCATGTTATTCAAAAAATTAAGTACTTACTCCTATACATGGAGCCAGACAAGTACTCTCTCTTTCTGTCTTCTACAACCCATTGTATACTCTGTGTTCCCCAGGCAGAACATTAAGTACCCTGTCTTTAACAATCTCTTATGCACACATTTTGCCATACACTCATTCAGTTGATTTAAGTCAAAACGTGCACATATATAACAAATATATAGATACTAGCAAATTTTTCATTAAAAAAAATGATGGGATTATTTGCCTAGGATAAAAGTATGATATCTATATTCTGCCAAGGATCAAAGTATTGTACTTTGTCAATTCCATTAAGGATTGGAAGGTATTGCTATAATTAGTTGAGTATAACATGTGCACCTAACTTTTGGCTATGAAATTCTGGAAAAAATATTTCTTTTCTATTGACTTTTGGAATTTGTAGTAACTAAATTTATACTAAGTTTAACATTTGTTCAACTTTTTATTCAGTTTGCATTGACTAGAAATAATTTATATAGTTGATATAGTGTAACATATTGACGTTCGACCCAGCCGTCAATCAAGAAACGGGTGCATCCGGTCGAAGATATCAAGATATAACCATGACCGTGGACAGGTTGAATTTGGTGCGATTGTGACACCCATGGGAAGCAGGTGAGCTTCAAACAGTTATATAACCTGGTGCCACAGACAGTTTGAGTTAGTTGGAGTCAGGCAATTGAAGTTCGAGTTGCAGTTCGAGGCAGTGAGAACCAGCTCCCAGCAGAGGGCTTGGGCCCTCAGGACCCCCGGTTGAGCAGCCCAGCAGAATGAGAAAAGAAATGCTGCTATAGTCAGAGGAACTGAGGGTCAATATGTTGCAGTCTGTTCAGCCTCCAACTCACCTCTCACACACAAGCCTTTCGCAAACCCTTTTGAATAAAGTGTGAGAGGTATATCTTTCTAAAGAAGTGTGTTCGTTTGTTATTATTGTTGATTATGTTTCCGCATGTATATGTATAGTTGTATCATGGCTATACAACAATAGTGTTTTGAAACAAAATTAACACAGTATTTAGAACAAAAGCAGAGACGTGTTTAGATGAAAATGGAACAAACTTTTGGTGAAAATAAGGTCATAATAGGCGACCAGAAGGTTTCCTTTTCAATAGCTACTACGCCAAGGTGTAGGAGAGGGTGCTACTCCTTTCCCAGGATTGCTCCACTTTACCCTTGATATGTACCTTATATCACTGAGTGTTAAGCAGGGAGGTATCACATACCATTTTTAAAGTTTTGGTATGACACAACCTGGGATTGAACCCAGGTCTTCCTGACCATTAGTGAACACTCTACCCAAACAAATTATAAACAGACATACATTCAAGTGGTTATTTTTTGTAACTGTATAAAACAGAAGTATTTGTAAGACTTTAATTAGTTTGGACCATAGATAAAACTTACT
The DNA here is from genome assembly GCA_963585895.1 of Sepioteuthis lessoniana. Taxonomy (NCBI): domain Eukaryota; kingdom Metazoa; phylum Mollusca; class Cephalopoda; order Myopsida; family Loliginidae; genus Sepioteuthis; species Sepioteuthis lessoniana. The sequence continues at coordinate 19,869 of CAUZXS010004047.1, read as the reverse complement.
TTTTTGTTATTTGGTGATGCGTATGAGTGAAAAAAAAATTAATATTTAGTTCTCATTTATAGTATGCACCTCTAGCTTTTAGGCTTAAAAATCTGGGGGGAAATAATACATGTTATGCAAGGGTCATTCAAAAAGTTTTCAGCCACACCCAGAATGAAGAGCCATAACTGAACAGTTTTATTATAAAACTAACTTCTTATGAAACTAGAAAAACTTATTCAGATTTTTCTAGTTTTATAAAAAGTGATAATGTGTTGCTACAACAAAAATATTCAACTATGGCTCCTCTTTCTGGATGAACCTTAGAACTTTTTAAATAACACTTATACGTGAAAAAAAATTACACTATCTGTACTTACAGGAAACCCACAGTTATTTTAAAAACTGTAAGATATGAAATATGCAGATGAAAGCAATTATTATTTGAAGAGTAAATTTAATATTTCTACCAAGTTTTATATGAAATTTTGATATAAATAAAATATCATGTTTTAAAATTGATTTTATTTCAGTAATAAAATGATGTCATTCTGTCAGTGAGTGCATATAAGAAAATATATAACAAATTGAAAAAGAAAAATTGTCTCAAGGAAAAAAGAACCAAAAATTATCTGACAATTCTAACTTGTATTGCTGCAGGAGCCACGATTTTACTTAATCGAAAGCTTCTGTGAAAATTGCTCTTGGCTAATTTGGATTTTCTTAATTGATCTAATTACTAAGATACATTCACAATAAGATTGATATTTCAAAATGTAACTTGATTAACATTTATTCTTTGGCTTTACAACACTTTCTATTTATTTCTTACTGTAATATATATATATATATATATATATATGTGTGTGTGTGTGAGAGAGACTGTTTCAGGACTGAATTAATACAATTAGAAAAGAAATTTGAAAAAAATAAACAAAGCAAAAAATTAAAAAAAAGAATGCATGCTTAATGTTTGCATATTATCATATTATGTATGTATCTTTGGGGAAACCATTTTTCAGACTTTTAAATGTATCTGGGAATCTTTTTGAGATTTTAGAAAACATGTGAAAAACAAAAATGAATGACCAAATGAAATTTCAAAATGTGTTAGAAGAATGATGATCAGATTGAAAATCAGTGGTGTCCTCGTGGTGTAATGGCTAAAGCCATGGACTATGAAATCGTAGTAAGCGAGTTTGTGCTCAAGTCGCTCTATTACGTTCACTTTTGGGTAAATACTCTTGGGAAAGGTATGAACCCCTTTATCCTCCAAGCTATGGGTTAAATAGTACCACTACTGTTCTTGTAGGAGAATAGCTTTGGCATTAAATAACCTACAAAGGTTGATATGCCATTAAACAAAGAAACCAAACCAAACCAGATTAAAAATCATTTGTTGAAAACTACCACCTTGAAAATATTCTCAAAAGGTGTCGAAAAAAAATACTATTGATTAACAGACATCTTTGAAATCAAGACAATCTATGAATTTGGGGTAATTAAGAAAATGCTTAGACAATCATATACCTTATCAGAAATTCAAAACTGAGTTATTTCACTCATTGTGAATTTTTCTCATCAGCATTGTTTGGTGGTCTTTCATTTGAATTTGAGTGACAGCAAGTCTCCTTCAAAACTCTTGTCAATGCTGTCATCTGGATGGTCTTGGTTTCACCTCTGATTTCCAGTTCTTCTATTCCTTTTCAAGCCTTTGGGAACTGTTCCAAGTGCACCAACTACAATTGGTATCACCATCATCCTCTTGTTCCACTGCTTTTTAGTTCTCTGGTAAGTTCCAAGTATTTTCACTTTCTTTTATTTTCGTTCTGTGGTTGGCTGGAACACAAAATAGCAAGACTTCTTTTGTTAATTAATACTAGGTCTGGTTTTCTGGCTGGAATTATGTGATCTGTTTATATCTCAAAGTCTTAGAGAATTTTATGAGTCTTATTTTCTAAGATGGATTCTGGTTAGTGCATTTACCATTTGATAATATGGTAAAAATTGAGTCTCTTGCACAATTCCCAGTGGATCCCCTTTCCAACCCAATCATGTATAGTCTTGTATTCCTTTTGTGTTAGTTGACTGCATTTGCTTACTATGTGAATAAATGTTATATCTTTTTCTCCATGTAATCTCACACTTGCTATTTTGTTGTGTCTTATCAATTTTCACTTTAATGTAATTGGTTCTTATGTTTTGTGCTGCTATTAATAGGCATTCAATTTTTCTCTTTTAATTTCCTTTTCTTAGCTATGTCCATGTCTTCTCATATGCAATCTCACTAGTTTGTCACTTAAAACATCCATACAGTTGTTTTTCACTGAAGTCTGATTGACAACAAGTCTCCAGAATTTTTCTAAGCATTCTAGCTTATCTTAACAGTGCTGTGGTTTGGTTCATTTTGATTCTTTCTCTGATCTCCAGTCTCTTTTTCAGACCTTTGGATCTACAATTTGTATTTCTGTCACTTTGATTTTCTACAGCTTTTCAGCAAGATCCAAATTTAATTTTCATGTGATCCAAATTTAATTTTCATGTGATCGTCTGCTAGAATGGCAAAATCCACCATAAGTTTTTTTTTCTTGTTAATTTGTTCTTTTTATCCCTAAGTTTTAGCTGATGTATTCTTTGCTCATTTAAAAAAAAATCTCATATCAATATACTACTTACTAAAATGTTCATTGTTTGTATATATGTTACTATAACTCAATAAAAATGGCACATTATAGCAAGATTTTTATTAGAGCAATACACTTAAAATGCTCTATTCAATTCCTAACTCAGTAGTAATTTTTGGCATCTGCATCCATGTTTAACATCATTTTTTAAATCACCCTAAAAATACGATTGTATCAGCAGTCCATGATAATATTGATCCTTTTATTTAGGAAGGAGTAAAGGATTCTAATTAACATTTCTGGGTTATCTCCATTATATTAAGAATTTGGATGATTTTAAAGTGATATTCAGCATTAAAACCCCTTTATAAAAAGAAAAAAATTATCATTTGGTTGCAAATTGGACTGGAAATTGCTTTATTCTTTAAGTTGGAGAATTTCAAGTGTACTGCTTTAATCAAGATCTGTGATATGCTGTATTCTTTTTCTTTTTATGCTAACATTCATATATATAAAAAGTAAAGTTGGTGACTGTAGTCAAGAGCAACCAGAAGGCTCCCTTTTCAATAGCTACTACACCAAGGTGTAGGGGAGGGTGCTACTCCTTTTCCTGGATTGCTCCACTTTACCCTCAATACATACCTTATATTGCTGAGTGTTAAGCAAGGATGTATCAAGTACCATTTCTAAAGTCATTAGTATGACTTGACCTGGGATTGAACCCAGGTCTCCTGAACCATTGGCGAACACTCTACCCACATATATATATATATATATGTGTGTGTGGGCAGAAGTTCCCATGGCGTAGTGGTTAACATGCTGGACTGCAATATTTTAGTAAATGAGTTTGAACTCCAGTTGTACTATTACATCCATTTTTGGACTAATGCCCTTGGGGAACATTTATAAACCTCCTTATTCTGCCAGATGTGGGTTAAATAGTGCTACTACTGTTCTCCTACAGGAATGGCTCTGACATTAAATAACCTGTGAAGGTTGATATGCCATTAAAACAAAGAAACTAAACCAAGCATACATACACAAATAGTGTTGACTGTTGTATATACCATGCACTTTTTTTCATCAAAGAGTACCTCTTTTTTCCCTCATTTTTCATATCTGGCAACCTTTCATCTCTGGTGAAAAATGCTGTGTAGTGTATGAGAGAATTGGAGTTTTATCTTGAAATTTTTGTCTGATATTGGGGTTGTGTGTTATACATACATGTGTGGTAAACATGTCAATCTATGGTTTAATGAGAATTTTCATAATTCAGTATCTGTACCCTCAAAAATATGTAGACCATTTATTTATATATATATATATATATATATATATATATATATATATGAAATTTTATTTTTGCTAACAGAATGGATGTGCTGTGGTGTAATAATTATTGTTATAGGAAATGGATATGGTGGCATGAGTTCAAACTAAGGATGAGACTATTTGCATTTCACATAGTACTATACCTTTGGGAAAGGTATGAGTTATTTTCCTCCATCTGTGGGTAAATAGTAGGGCAGACTTGGTTCTTTAGCCTTGTTTAGGCAAACTGTCTAGAAGGAAAACTCTGAATTCACACCTTTTAAACTCTGCTTAAAAATTGACCTTGTGTCACATCCTGCCTGTACAGAGGGGTTGGTTAATACATACAGATTGATTGTAATTTTACTTTTGCTTTCAAAATTCAGTGCTATTTAACCCATCGCTGGTGAGATAAGGGGGTTCATACTTTTCCCTAGGGTATCAGTTTGAAAGTGAATGTAATAGCACAACTGGAGTTTGAACTTGCTTACTATGATGTCGTAGTCCAGTGCGTTAACCACTATGCTATGGGGACTTCCCCCAAACTTATTCATGGGTGATACTGGAATGTATTACAATTCATGGTTCTCTTTCTACTTTTTACATTATCACTCATCGTCCCTTTTCATTCTTCTGTTGCTGCTGGCTGTGTCTCTCTCGTGACGCCATATTGTTCTTCATTCAATCCGCTCATTGGTTGTTGTTTCTCTCATTGTTTTATAATCTTCTTGACTGGGATGAAGAATAACACTGGCCACATTTTTATGTGCGCACTTACTTTTTACTGACCACATGTTGCCAGGAGCCAGATGGACATTTAGACAACCACTTACATTGGCAATTTCTTGCTGAATAAAGTTAAGTTAGTATAAACTTTCTAGATTCATTTGATCATGTGACTTTCTCATTCAATGAAAAGCAAGCTCTCAAATGACCTTGAACTGTTACACTTAGTGATATCTTAGTAGTGAGGATTTATTCAAACTATTTACACTACCTGACAAATAATAAATTCCACTTAGCTATTATTAAACAGTTGAACTTAAAACATAGTTTCTGGCCTTTCATCTTTCAGTATTTTTGTTAGCATTTAAGTCAAACAAGTATGTTCTACCTTTGGTTATTTCATCAAAGTATGTCAGTAAGGAAGCATGAAACTACACATACATTGTACCAATAGTTGGACTTCTTTCTAAGTCTTTGATTTAGCTAGTGCCTTTGTGTTTGTCAATACAGAATCATGTCAGTAAAATACTCTCTGTTTTGCCTTATGCATCTTGGCAGGCAAGATGAAAAGTTACAAGACATATAAGAAATAGAGTAAGGAAATATACATATTGAAGATCAATATTTCTTGTACTCTGTTTAAATAAAGCAAACTTTAGACAAGTTAAAAGGAGGTCAGTGGTTGTCAGTCTTCTGACTGACTGAAAAGTGGTAAACAAATTTCATTTATCTATTTGAAAAGCTGTGTGTGTCTGTGTGATTAGGTTGATGTAAAAGTTTTCAGTGCTATCTTTCACACAATATTAGTGAAATCATAGAAATGTTTAACCAATTTATGTGTGAATATAGTTGAATTCCTTAAGCTATGCTGTATCCTGGATCTGACAGTAAACTGCATCAGTTAGTGAGGCTACAGTTCTGGGAAGTTGAGGAGTTTGGATTTACTTCTTTGTTGCTATTACTCCTAGGTCAACTTTGACCCTGAGTAGTACTACCTGTTAGAGTTCTATTTATGGGTCAACTAGATCTGTTAGAAATAGTGAAATGATTACCTGTTTAAAGTAATTGAAAATGTATTTTTGTACTGTGTATAATTGGAGACTATAAGAGTAAATAACCTAACAATAGTTGACATGCGGTAAAATGAACGGACTAACCAAAAGTTATGTCATGCGTTACTATAATAGATTTCCTAGTGTTGTGCTATGTGCAAATATAGGTGAATTCCTAGTAATGTGCTTTGTGCAAATGAACTTATAATAATGTATGTCAATTAGATGCACCTATAAAAGCAGTAACCTTATATCAACCCAGGTTTAGCTAATGCTATTAACCAATCAAGCTGTACTCTCTGAGATATACACATTATAAAAATGGCATCACCAATAAAAGCCTTAACCATACTGGAACATATAGAAACATGCAAGGGTTAAGAAATTAAAACGAAAAAGGTAACGGAGGAGAGAATGAAATCACAAACCTATTTCTTGCTAAAGCAGGCTGTTAAGCTGTCAAGAAAATATCAACAATGATAAAATATCAACCCAAGAGAATTAGAAAAATTATGAAGAGATTGTTAAAATAATTAAGAAAAACATGACCAAAAAATACTAATAGTTGCTAAGAGGACCCGAATGAGTCGAATACGATATCTGGAAAGATTAGAGGAGGTATCTAAGTATTGTGAATTCAAAAAACTGGGAATAAAAGACATGACAACAGAGGATGAATCAATCCTTCTCAGATTAATTGGAAGCATGCAGGAGACATCGCAGAAACATAAAACTCTTGAAAGGTTACAGATAAGTAACATGAATTTAGAAGCGAGCATAGAATTTTTACAACAATTAGAATTGATTAGAGTTCAACCAACAAAAACGTAATCAAGAGATCTATCATGCGACCAAGTTTATGATCAAATGCAAATATTGTGATAAGGAACATGAGAGAAATAAGAGTAAATGCCCAGACCTGGGAAAAATATATTCATATTGCTGAAAGAAAGATAATTTTCAGAAAGTATGCATTTACAAAAAAAAAAAAAAAAAATACAAATGGTAAAAGGCACAGACCCTCCAACAGAAAATGCTGAAATATATGCAATAAATACACCCACTAAGAGTAGAGAATAAATAAAGTTGAATAGCATATTTTTTCATATGCAAGTCAACACAAGGAATGATGTCACTTTAATGCCAAGAAAGTTCTGAGAGAAAAGGGTCAAATCAAAACTGAGAAAGAGCAATCTTCAGTTGAAGCAATTCAATGGAACTGTGATTAATGGGCATTTTTGAAAGGACATTTGAAACAAAAAAGCTCCTTGAAATGATGTCTATCATGGTAGTAGCAGGTAATAAAGATCATGGACTATTAGGAATTGGCATGTTGAAAGTGGATTCCGCAAAACTCAATAGTTATATAAAAGCAGAAAATAACTTAGATGTTATAGAATGAGCAATCATTTAAAGGAAAACAAACAAACTTTGTGGAATCTAGAATGTTACCAAATCATATCATATATACTTATGGTAGTGGCCAAATTGAAAACAAAAGATACAGCAAAGAATACGAGAAAAAGCTCACCAAGGTTGTAACAAGAAAGCTTGATGGAGATTTAAGAATATGTGGAGATTACAAGATAGGGATGAATCACCAGATTGGCTTAGACTTGTTTCCGTTGCCAAATATTGAAACTGTGAGCCATGAATTAGCTAGAATGAAGTATTTTACAAAAATAGATCCCAAGTCAGCAGACAACCATACTGAAATTGATGAAAAATTCAAGGAAATCACCACTACAATAGGCTTACTAAGGTGGACTTCTCTGCCACTTGGCATAAAGACTTTGAGCTACATTTTTCATAAATGAACTGAAAAAAAATCTTATTGGGAAAAATAAAAATATCATAATATATCAGGATGATATATGTGTGGGAGCATTAACTAAAGAAGAATTGAAATCCAAAATGGAGCAAATTTTGAAGAAGTTAAAAGTAGTGGATTATCATAAGCTAGGAGAAATGCGAATTAAACTGTAATAGGATATTGTATTCAGGATATTAAACATCAAAGGATGGAATATCACCCAATGTGAGAGACTAACCAAGAAAATACCTAATAACAAAATGAATTGGAATCCTTTTCAAGATTTACAAATTTTTATAGTAAGTATCTACCCAGATACAGTGACCTGGTAGAAAAAGTTATGCAAAAAGAATGTTGTGTTTAACTGGACACAAAGACTAACTATGGCCTTTAAAACGCTGAAAATGACAATAGCAAAAATCTTTTTATTAAAGTCAGACCAAGAACCATTAGCGCAATTTCGCATGTAGACGCCCTATCCAGATTAGAGTTTGGTTATGAAAAGGTGGAAATTCATGAAAATGCAAAAGACAAAATACTACACTGGGTGGAAACAGACATTTAGCCCCTGAATCAACTCGGAATAGAAACAAGGCAAGGCAACATATTAACCAAGTTACCCAAGAGAATAAAGAGAAATATATGGAGGAATGGCACATAGACCCTTTAAAGAAATGAGACACGAACCAACCATAGATAAGGGCATAATATGCAATGGAGACATTCATAAACCCTAAGAAAAGACATATTAAAGAGTGTACATGTTGATGTACATTGTGGTATAACAGCAACACAAAGAAGGTTAAGTTGCTAGCTTGATGGCAGGAATATTCAAAAGAAGTAGATTATATTAAAAGATGTCAAAAATCTACTGAAATAAAATTTTTGGACTAAATTAAGTTCACTCATGGCCCCCAAAAATAGAATCATGGATTAGGATCCACATGGATCATACACATGTCAAAAATATAGGCTTATTCTTAATACTTTTAGACTTGCATTTAGGATGGCCCTAAGGTAATCAAAATATCAAGACAGAAAAGCCACAACTGTAAAGCAAGTACTGAGAACCATATTCTCAAGAGATGGGGTACCCAAAATGATAGTCACAGACAATGCACCAGAATTTTGCAATGATTTAAGAAATTGAAGAAGGAAACAAAATATTTCAATAATTATCATCAAATGTATTAGATTGATGCAAAAGTTCCCAGCATAGTCTTTTACACAATGTTATAGTAATTTCAGTAGTGTCTTTGAAGTAAACCCAGCTCATTATAGTTTTTTTTCTTTCTTTTTTTTTGTGTGTGTGTATGTGTGTACTGTAAGAGGCATGCTTAGCATAATGGTTATTGTCATTGGAAATGGAATCAGTGACCAAAGTTCAAATCCTGGATGAGGACATTTGGGTTTCACTTGATGCTAATGCCCCTGGAAAGTTATAAATCCCTCTTTTCTTTCTCCGTTTATGTGTAAATAGTAGTGCAGGCTAGATTCTTAGGCAACCACTCTAAGAGAAGGAAAACTCTGAATTTGAACTGCCTTTACTCTTGTTAAAAATTGATCTTATGTCAAGTGGAGGGGTTGGGTAAATACATACTGTAAGATTTGTATATTGGAAAGTTACTTTCTTGATGCTTAATCGGTGGTGATGAGGGGTGCAACAGAAGTGAAACACATTGACACACTATGTACAGTGGTTCTACTCTTGTATAGCTCTTTTACAAATAGACAAATAGTCAATAATTTATTTCTCTTAAGCAGCTGCTTGACCTATATTATGGCTAGCAGATAATTTTGGGAGTTTAAAAAAAAACCTTCATTTTTACTCTTAAGGGGCCAAAGAGATTCAATTCTGGGCTTTATTGGTTTCAAAAATGTCTTTAATAAGAGAAAACACTAATATTGAAAATAGAAAGGGTTAATTGAATTTACTATCATACTCCTCCTACCCCTGCCTGCCACAAGAGACAATTTCTGTTGTAAATTGTCTGAGGGAGTCACAATGTACACAAAGATAAAATATATGTAAACTTTTTATTACTCAAAAAAATAGGAGTTGCACTTCACAAAAGCAGTATGTGAAATATGTACCATATCAAGGACATTCTCTAATTTTGACTATCAAAATTGCAATATATAAATGAAAACAAATGAATATACATAAAATTAAGAAAAATAAGTAACCTTCAACCTAAAGCCATAGGGTAAATTTAAAAAAATAAGTTTTTTGTTTAAAAAAAAAAAAGTCTTTGATGCTTTTTTATTTTTTAATTAGAATTGCCAAGTTAGTATTTATTCTCAAAAACTAGTTTTGCTCTGTGTTCAAGGTTGGAATCACATTATACGCAAAAATAAAATCTATTCAAAGTTTTAAAAAAATTTTTTTTTCATAACAGACAGGTTTCGCTGTTAAGTGTTAGTGTGTGTGAAGGGGGTATTGCAGTAAAAAATTGCAAATATTTTTTATTTTACAGAAATAGAGGATTCCATAAATGTGAAATTTTAAAAATTAAGATAAAGATATTCTTTAATAATTATGCATATGATTGCATATTAAAATGTTTGTGAAAAGATAAATATATGCTTTAAAGATAATATACTTTGTAGTCTTGTTATTTAAAAAAAATGTGATATAGCTGACTGATTTAATATAAGGAAATAACCCAGTTCGACCAGGTTCTCTAGCTTTGGTGGACAACAAGTCTAGGAGAATGCTAACTGATCTCAAAACCAAGAGGTCGTGTCTGTAAGATAGATGTTTCAAAATTCATTCTGGCAACTCCTGTGGTGACCCGAGTGCCACACTTTATTACTCTGCCATTGGACAACATCAGTAGTCAAATGCCATGCATAGAATAAGTAAAGTTGACGACTGTAGTCGAGGGCGACCAGAAGGCTCCCTTTTCAATAGCTACTACACCAAGGTGTAGGGGAGGGCGCTACTCCTTTTCCTGGATTGCTCTACTACCCTTGATACGTACCTTATATTGCTGAGTGTTAAGCAAGGAGGTATCAAGTGCCATTTTTAAAGTCTTTGGTATGACGCGACCTGGGATTGAACCCAGGTCTCCTGAACCATTGGTGAACACTCTACCCACTAGACCAATGAGCCAGTTTTTTATTATTATTATTATTATTATTATTATTACTACCACCATAAAAAATATGCACCTTCTGGATAGCAATTATTTAAATTTTAATGTAATAAAATGGGTTTTTAATTGAAGAATAGAATTGCTTGGATGTTAGTTCTTCCCATCACTCCTGGCTTTTATTGCTAAATTTTCCTAATTTAACTAAATTAGATAGAAAATAAAATCACAATTATTTCTTTTTGTTAATTGATTTCTTTTAAGATTTATCAACGGGATTTTTGCTCATATTTGTTGAAATAAAACCAACAATTAGAAATCAATAATACCTATTAAATATTTAGTAAAATAAAATTTTAAAGCTTAATATGTTAATTATCCATCCCATTCACAACGTAAACCATTATTTGGTTGTATATATAAGTACAATTCATGTTATTATTCTGTTGATAAGGCAGTATTAATAATATAAAACAATTTTGGAAATAATTGAGATTTGGATATATAACATAAATGACTATGGGTATTATGATGTCTGTGGTGATGTAGTTTTGGTTAAAGGCAGACACATAATCTCCATTATAATAAGATTATTATTATTTAGACATGTATAGAATCATACTCAAGGGATTTCATCTCTAAGTTCCTTGAAAATTATCACACAAAAAATCTGCTTTCTTGGAGTTTTTTCTGTATTATTCATCATTTCTATAGAGAATTTCATAAAAAGTCTTTCAGATATGTTGGTTTATATACATACTGTTTGTGGATTGGTTGAAATCACTGTAGGCATCTTTGTTATGAAGCATGGAGACTACATAAAGCCTATGGTTATCTGTCTTGGAAATGTTTCATGGTAAAAGAAAAGAATGTTGACCTTTGTGAAACAAAATGGCTGAAAGTGAAACCCTGTTCCAGTTGATTAGGGTTTCTTTCTCTTATGCCATTTTACATTCTGAGTAAAAACTGTGAATAAGTGAAATCTTCTCTTGCTATTCAGTTGAACTAAGCACTAGTTCCTGAAATAGAAAAAAAAACTTAGCTGCTTTGATTTGGGGAATATAAAAACAATATCTTATTAACCTATGACTTTTTTTTAAGCTATTAGGGCGAATTCAAGACTGCATATTGTTTTATTTTGATGTCGTTGGTATTTGTTTATAGCATTCAAATAACTATACACATAAAAATTATACCAAATAAAAATAATAAATAAAAACGTTTTCGGCATAAAATAACCCGATGGGTTGGCATGCCGTAAAACCCAACCAACCAACTAAATTGGTACTTATGTAAAATGAATATCAAAATTCATTTGTCGTTAGTATGCTTAATACTTTATATAGTCTCCTAAAAGATCTTGATTTATGTGAAAAGCTCCCTTGTCTCCATATCTATAAGTGATTTCTACTTATATAATACATAGCTCTGAAATATTCAAAGATAATTATTAAACTTTCTGGCCAAAGGCTATAAGTTTTGGGTACTCAGTGAGAATCAGACTCTCATTTTAAATATTCAGATGCAATAATCAATCTATCAATATAATGAATTGCATGACATTTTGTTTGTTTGTTTCTTTATTTCTTTGCCAGTTTGTAACTTCTCCAAGGATCAAAGTGTAATACCTGTCCAACTTGCCTAGTGTCAAAATGTTTGTGCATTTTGTATAGTATCAGTTTAGTATCTTTGCACCCTGCCAAGGGTTGAAGCATAGTATCTGTATACCTTGTCTTTGATCAATGTGTAGTATTTATGAACTTTATCTAAGATCAGTATGTAGTATCTGTGCATGCTGCTAAAGTTTATAGTGTATTATGTGTACTTATAAAAATACAATTAATATATTTCCCCCCTCCTTCCCAAAAAAGGATAAAAATTAAAATAATCAGTTATATATTTATGTCTAGGTTTTTAAAATTTTTATTTTGTAGTTAACTTCATGCTCTTTGAAATATTTGTTTTCCTTTGCATATTTTATATCTTATAATCTTTGAAATAATCATAAAATTTCTACTGGTACACATGATACACTTTGATCTGAAGCAGAAGTTTTACAGTCTTTTATAAATAAAAAGTTATTATATTCATTGTGATGATGAACTAAAATCAGTACCTCTCTTAGAAAATGTTCACTTTTTCTTTTCCTTTTTTTTAAACTTATTAGATCTGTGAATTCTTTCTCTTAGCCAGTTTTAAGAATGGTTTATATATAATAGTTGTTTTGTATTTAGTTGTGTTTTCTATTTATTGCCTGATCACTGACAACCCATTTATATCTCAGTTTCAATGAATCTTTATAGTAAAAGATTGTTAGAAAATAAACAATACTTATTTTGCAAAATACATCTCTAAGATGCAGTTGGATGCATTATCAGTTGGATCATTGGGAGTGTCGGGTCTTTTCAACATCATACCCCTTTGCTAAAGTGACTCGACCAAAATTGGTCATGTTTCAGCCTTCATCCATTCAACATAGTTATTTGTCAGCACTTCATGCTTTGCTCTTCAATGAACAAATGGTTTTGGGATTCATCCTTTAGACTTATGGTCAGGATTTTATTTGACCAATGAGCAATTATTTCTGGTCTTCCAAGTGGGTAATTCTCCAATAAATATGTTGTCCATTAGTGTATGAATTTCAGCTGGGTAAATACTTTACATTGATGGTGTCCTGAGATGGATACATATACTTTCAGTAATGCTTGCAATGTATAATATACAGACAAATTGCCAAAACTTGTTAATAAAAAAAAAAAAATGAAAAATTTTAGGTTAAAAAACAAAACTAAAATACATTTAAATTCAGTGTTTGATAAACTTTTATGCATTTGCTTTTTAGAAATATTTAGATTTGCTAATTCGAAAATGATTAAAGAGATGTCACAATGTTGGAGACAAAAATGAGATGAAGAGAAATTCACAGAAAAATCAGACACATGTTCAAAAAAGCAAAAAAAAACAAACTTTTCTCTTAATTAATATTTCAGCTTCCCTCTGGACTAAACTCAAATTAGGAAAACATGAAGCTGATTTTTTTTTTTTGGAGGTGGGCAGGGGTAAGGAGTTGAAAGAAAGATTCTCTTGTTTCATAAATCATAGTCCACCATCAATGGGGAAGATCGTTTCACTAGCTCCAAAATTTAACATCTTGTGCTTTGCTGGCTATTAACTGGCAGATTTCTTTTCAAAATTCCCTAAGTCTTGTGTGACCATTTCTTGCACTTGATCCTTTATTGTTGATCAACCAAACTGTCACAAGGCTCATTGGTGGTTGGAAGGCTGCTTACCACATTAGAGATGTAGTGGAGTAGCAGTAAAGTCAGTGGGCAGTGAGAAGAAAAGCCAAAACTTTACCTCTATCTACCTGGTTCAAATGTGGTTGGTGCTGAAATAAAACTGTATTTCTTTCCTGCTACCAAAATTTGCTGTGTTACTAAATATGTTATCATTAAAGAAAGCTTTTAATAAATCATGATCTATATAAACAGCTCATGAGATGTAATAATTAGATGTACAAGCTCTTTAATAATTTGGTTAACAATGTTGCCGAGGCTAAAAATTGCTTGTAGCTTTGAAAAAAAAAAGTCCAATCAATTTTTAATATCTGTTGGAAGGAATTGGCAATATTAATTATAATACAAAACTAAATCTTGGATTGAAATTTAAATTTTGGACATGTTGGCTTATTTGTCTTGTGTAAATATTCATAAAAAGGTATAGGTCCAGTTAAGCTATCGATCATATGGAAATCAGACTTGACCGATAAAATGAAACGCAATTTCTTCCAGGCAGCGGTCGTATCAATACTGCTGTATAGATGCACTACTTGGACGCTAACAAAACAGCTGGAGAAGAAGCTAGACGGCAATTACACAAGAATGTTGCAAGCAATATTGAACAAGTCCAGGCGGCAACACCCACAAGGCACCAACTATACGGCCACCTGCCTCCCATCATGAAAACTATCCAAGCTAGACGAACCAGACATGCAGGACACTGCTGGAGAAGCAAGGATGAGCTCATAAGTGATGTACTCCTATGGACCCCCACATATGGCCGAGCAAAAGCAGGATAACCAGCTCGAACATACATACAGCAGCTATGTGAGGATACAGGATGTAGCCCTGAGGACCTGCCAGAGGCGATGAACGATACGGAGAAGTGGTTAGAGAGGGTCAGGGATATCCGTGCTAGCGGCACAACATGATGATGATGATGATTGATGATGTCAAGTACACTAATTTTTCAGATAGAAAAAAATGAGAGTGATCTTGTTTGGTTTGGTTTGTTGGGTTTTATTGCATATCAACCTTTGTAGGTTATTTAGTGCCAAATCTATTTTTATGTAAATAATCTGTTCTATTTAAAACAATTCAGTTTAGCATAAGTACACAGTTTAATTGTCAAAAACATTTCCATTTCAAACTATTCAAGCAGTAATATGTAACAATTCAGTTAAGTGTAAATACAGTTTTAATGTCGAAAAACAGTTCTATTTCAAATAATTCAGTTAAGCATAAGCACGCAGTTTAAATGTAAGTACGGTTTAATTGTCACAAACATTTCTATTTCAAGCTATTCAGTTTACTCAAACAATTCAGTTTAGCATAAGTATGCCGTTAGTTCTATTTAACCCATAGATAGGACCCTATCAGGTGCTACCACTCTGGGCCAGAGTGGACCTGGGAGCGATGGCAATGAAGGGGTACTCTGCATTCCCCAAAGCTCCAGCACTGCTGGAACCTCACCATCAGATTGTTTAGTTTCATATCCAGGACACTCGTTGGGGGGGGGGTCTTACCCCTCTGCAGAGGTGCAGTCAGTGTATTCTACAGCCCCAGCTGACTGGGCAAAGTGATCTTGTGAAAGATACTATAAACCAATCATTGCATCAATCTTTACTCCAGCTGTCATATCCAATAAAGGAATGATATGCTTTTATAATGAAGTAGTGTTCATCCCAAGTGGGAGGGTGTCTAAATGAGATAAGGGTATGTGGATATTTTTCACTGAATCAAAAAGTGAATAATACCAAGAAATATGTTAAAATTGGCCAGTTGGCAATTTGAAATCTTTGCCAAGTTTAGCAATTTATACAGATGCTAAAACTCTTGTCTGCTATTCTTCCAACAATTTTAATTGTATTGGTCGATATCTATCAAATTATTTCATCAGTGGTATATCTTTAAATTTTTTGATGAGACTTTTTAATTATTATCATTATTTAATAGTCTGTGGTATTTCTTGTTGGGTTTTCTTAAGATTCTCGAGGTTTGAAATACTCTAGGATTTTGACAGCAAATAATAAATAAAAGTCAACAAAAAATAAAAGTAACTGCTACCAAAACTAGAATTCATATCATACATTTAAGAAACCTATTTTTTTCATAGATGTTGCCCTAACCATTTCAGTCAGAGAAGCTCCAGTGATTAAGTTTTATTTTTATAACTCTCTGAAACAAAAACAAGCAAAAAACTTGTTAGTTGCTGGGGGTTCTGACTTGTGAGCGGTACCTCCTCATTGTATCAACTATGAGCGTGAAAGTAATCTGATTGATACTTTTGTAACACTAGTTGTGTGGATAAAGCAATTTTTGTCCTTGTCCACACATATACCCATAATTTTAAACAGGCTCTGCATTGTATATTACCCCTGTGGGGAGGTGATAAAATAATAGCTCTTTCCTCTCCTATTTTTAATCTACCTTTACTGTTTGGTAATAGTAGTGTTTATTCTTTTTTAATTTTTAAATGATACTCTTTTTTTTTTTTTTTTTTTTTTAAACTGCTTTTCCTCCTCCATATTGTGGTTGTTTTTTTCCACAATTCTCTTGGTTGGTATACTTTTGATTTTTAGAACAAAAGGATGAAATCAGAAATAAAGTAAAAGCTAATGACAACACTTAAACTTGCTTCCTACACATTGAGAGCCATCTTTAATGGAGGTTGCTTTAACTACTTCACCCTTAAAAAACTGGGGACCAATCATTCTGCTACCTCTCTTCAATTTTTTTTTTTTGTGCTATCTTCTATTACATAGTAATAATAATAATTTTTAGGAATTAAATAAAACAGATCAATATTATCATTACTGCTACTACTAGTCTATCTATTATCATTGTTGCTTTTTATCATAATTCACTAAATTGATTGTGATGAAAAAGCAACAATGATAAGAGTAAAACAAGTTATGATCATAATTGATTGATTGATTTTTAAAAGCATCTTAACCCATTGAGGTGATTTAAAACAAGAGGTTAGGTAATTGTGTTCATATTTACATTTTTTTCAGCAATTGTTGCTTAAAAGTTTTTTTTTGCACAGCCCAATAAAATAAAAATAATTTTAAAATATATTTGAGCCTAACACGTCCTAAAAAATAGATATAAATAGATCTATAAATATATGAGTGGGTGTTTATATGTACGTATTATATATATATATATATATATATATATATATATTAGTGTATGTATGTAGTAGTGTGGGTATGTATTGATATTTATGTATGTATGTGTAAGTATGTATATATATATATATATATATATATATGCTTCTGTGTATGTACATTTATTAAGGGGTTAAGAGTGTACATGCATATATATATATATACACGTTTGTGCGTGTCTTTTACTCATATATATGGGTACATACATGTATGTGTATATATATATATATATATATATATATATATATATAGGGTTATATATGTATATGCATGTATATATATCTATATGGTTATATATATAGGGTTATCTATATATATGTGTGTGTGTGTGTGTATATATATATATATATACATATATGTATAATAGAACCACAAAATAACAAGCCAAAAGGACAGATTCTTGAGGCACTACATATTGGGAAAATACAACCCAAACTTAATAGAATTAATTTTGAAACCAGTGCTAATCTACTTAAATGTCTTTAACTAGTGATGCATTTTATAGAGACAAATTTGAAAAGTAAACACTACACAATACAGCAGTACAAACACTCATTCTTACAAAGTAGTAATGTACATACAAAAGTTACATCACTTTTGTAATACATCCTCCCCTGATGATGGCCATGAAGGATTGGGCAGAAAGTACTTTGGAAATAACAAATTATGGAAGGTGTATCAACCAATTCCCACCAAATATAAGATCGATACAGCTATTCGAATAAATAAACAGAAGAATATGTAGAAAATGTCTATAATGTTCAAAAAAATATGTATCAATGAAGAAATGGTGTTAAATATACATATTTTAAACTACATAAATATATGTTTGTATGTGTGTGTGTGTATATATATATATATATATATATATATATATATATATATATCATCATCATCATATCGCGCTGGTAGCACGGATATCCCTGACCCTCTCTCACCACTCCTCCCTATCGTTCATCGCCCTAGGTAGGTCTTCAGGACAACAACCTGTATCCTCACATAGCTGCTGAATGTACGTTCGAGCTGGTCGTCCTGCTTTTGCGCTGCCATGTGTGGGGATCCATAAGAGTACATCTCTTATGAGTTCATCTCTGTTTCTCCAGCAGTGTCCTACATGTCTGGTTCGTCTAACTTGAATAGTTTTCGTGATAGGGTGCAGGTGGCCGTACAGTTGGTGTCTTGTGGGGTGTTGCTGCCAGGACTTGTTCAGGATTGCACGCAGCATTCTTGTGTAATTGCCATCTAGCTTCTTCTCCAGTCGTTTTGTTAGCGTCCATGTAGTGCATCCATATAGCAGTATCGATGTGACCGCTGCCTGGAAGAAACTGCGTTTCATTTTATCGGTTAGGTCTGATTTCCATATAATCGATAGCCTATTGATAGCTGTCCATGCTTTCGTTAACCTCGTTTCGATGTCTTTTTCGGTTGATTCGACGCTACACACACACACACACACACACACACAGACCCACTGACACACACACAGATTACAACAGGTGTAATATAAAAATAAATTGCAAAAAGTTATCGTAATTACTAAAAAGTGTCGAAATTAAACTAAGGCAAATCGGAAGGAGATTATTTCATCGTGTTACTTTAGGAAAAAGTGCTTGTTCATTCCCACAATTATATGTAGATAGATAATGAATTTGAAAAAAGAACAGTTAATTCTTTGGAAGGAGGCGATGCACACGCAAAGATTGTGTTCACAGGACCACTTTTTAAAAAACATTGCACACGACGAAGCTGCTATAGATACATTTTCATTTTGACAGCATTGTGAACTTTGCAAAATACATGGAATGTTTTGTTTGAAAAGATTTATGCTGGCCATAATGTTTTACATTTATATATGTATTTAGTAGTGTCACGGGCATTCGATCGTACTTGAGTGAAAGCTAATCTCCTGCACTGACAATTTTATCTAGGCAGTTCAACAATCCAACATACTAATTGACACGATGGAGCCAAAGCGAACAAAATGAATAGGTGCGCAGAAGGGAATTTGTCTATAAGCTTAGATAAGATTGTGAATTTTTACAAATATACCTAGCTACCTCATGAAGTCTTGGCAGGTGATCTCATTACTAAGAAACAATGTAGATGTCATTGTTTGGCTTGTAAATATTCTCATTAGATTAAATGACGTAAAATGAATGTGAGCATTTTTCTAAGCGATAAAATCTCTTTGAAGTTTTCATGAATATAATCTATTTTACACTTTATAACTACAGGTATTGGCATGGTTGGAAAGAGTAGAGATTCGGGAAGAAACTGAACATATCTGAATGAATGAAATATATATAATATATTTACGTCTCCACACAAAGTTACTCTATTTAAAAATCGGTATTAAACTTGCTAATTCGAAAGACGTCGACTAGGTCAACAATAAGATTTTGTGCCCTTCTTTCAACCAGAACATCATACACTACGCTGACAGTCGGTTGGACAGGGACGAAAGATAACCGGCTGAAGAAAATATGATAGGGGTAGATGATGGTCAAACTTTATATTCAAACATCAGCCTCCCGCACAGGACAATTGACCTAAAAGATCAAAAATTAATACCTATTAGCGACAACAGATAGTAGTATCCCAGAAAAAACGTGCATTTGTTTGTAAACAAACCGGTCATATCAACCAAAAAAAAAAAAACATGTGTATGAGAATCATATCAATATCGACGATATGAATCGTCCATAAAAAGTGCTATGGATTTGAAGAAATCTACTAAAATGATCACAAAAAAAAAAAAAACGAGTTGGACAGAGTTTTACACTTCGTTACTAGAAAATAGGAATAATTTTATTCAATT
>CAUZXS010004046.1:0-81309 GCA_963585895.1 Sepioteuthis lessoniana | reverse complement strand
CCAAATTATATATATATATTTAACATATATATAAAAAGGATTTGGCAGTATGGTTGATATGTCATAAACCAAACCAAACTAAATTATATATATTTAATATATATGTATAAAGAGGATTTGTCATTACATAACCTATAATAATTGATATGTCATAAAACCAACTAACTAAGCATGTGTGGAATCAGAAAGACGCAAAATGATAAACATTATTAGAACTTAAAAGCAAAGGCGTTTGTGCATAATTCTTGTATCAAAATTTGGAACTTCTACTTAAAAGAATTAAATTGTAAATTTCCTTACAGGATAATATTTATTGAATAAGAAGTCTGAAATAATTTCAAAATGTATTTATTTGACTAACCCTCCGCACGAGCTGGATCTGACACAAAGCTAATTTTTTGAGCGGAGTATAACATGTCTGAATTCAAAATTTTCCTGCTGCTAGATCTGTTGCTATACCAAGGTTAAAGAGCCCAGTCTGCCCTTCTATTTACCCACAGCTAGAAGAAGTATAGTGGGATTCATACATTCCACACAGGTTTACAGAAATGCAGAGTCTCGTCCGAATGTAGGTTGAACAATAATCTCTTACTGTACCCCTTATGACATAAATAATCTCTAGAAGCTGACGATATTGGTCTGGATATGATCGAGATTGAGAAAATAGTATCAATGCGGTCATATATATATATATATATATATATATATATATATATATATATATATATGTTCACACCCTCTGCTCACGCCTATGAACGAATGAGTTCCACTTTATGTTTTTTTTATTTTTATTTTTATGTTTTTTATTTTATGTTTTTTTATTTTTATTTCTATCTTTGTTTTCTGATTTTTAATTTATTTTTTTAATTTCCTTAATTTTCCTATTTATCTTCTGAATACGAACTGTAACTCCTCATTCGCATCATATCTCTGGGACAATACAGAGCATGTAAAAGAGTCATCCGATGAGACGGAGAATATACCAACAATGTTCTCCGCCGAAATAAATTTATTATGACGGCTTAACCGAGTTTGAGTCTCCATTTAATTGCACTATATATATATATATATATATATATATATATATATATATATATATATATATATATATATATATATGTATGTATATATATATATATATATGTCTGTGTATGTCTGTGCGTGTTTGTGTGCGTGCGTGCGTGTGTGTGTGCGTGTGTGTGTGTGCGTGTGTGTGTGTGTGTGTGTGTGAATTTGGGAGAATCATAACTTTTTATTTTTTGAAGATCGCTCTTAAGTGTCGAAGTGCCATTAAAAGCAATCTTTTAGTCACTTACATTCGTTTTATTATATATATATATATATATATATATATATATATATATATATATATATATATATATACTCAGTTTTTGGCAAAATATTGAAGCAGAAATATGTTTTCCTTCGAAGTAAGAATCTAAGTGTTGTTGTATAAACAGCTTACCAGTTTATATAATGACGGTTTACACGTCTAGATTGTTGTTTACACGTTCATGATTTACCAAAGTAGTAACTCCCAATTCTCTATACTTCTTTTTAAGTACTTTTTAGCAAAATGCAAACTTGTATAACTATAACACTCCGCATACTCACCCACTGCGCTTATTGCGCACTCATTATTTTCTCAACTGAAAATGCATCACAATGTTAAATTCTTAGAATAATATCGAAGATATTGAATTATTTTTAACTGTTTTACTCTATGTAAAATGCACTGAAAAAATTAAGTTGAATTGCATGTTAACTATTTAAGATAAAATTAATGTTTCCTTTCAGAAATTCTTCTGTTTTTGAAAATACAAGTTCAGTCTCTACAGTTTTGAGATACAGCTACGTTGAAATGATAAATCCTTTAATTTTTCTGTAACGTTATACATGGATTAGACGGCTGAGTCTATAAAGATGAAAAGTTCCAGAATATTCTTGCCTCAAATTTTTTGGCTATTCTATTTGTATCGACTGACGTTGATTCTAAAGAGATAAAACAGCTGATGCCATACGATTATGACAGAAGTTTCCTTGCTGTCATCAAAGAAAACAAATACTATATTTTACACAAAGGAATTTCTTTCTTATACATTTAAAACATGGATTTTAATTAAACGCTCAAATAAAAAGCTAAATGGAACCAACACAATGAAGTTACATGCCGTTTCGAAGAAATACAGGAATTTGCTCTTAACCACTTTAAAACCACCTACCCCCATCTCACAAACCACTGAAGTATGACGAACAAGACGCGCTTGGGACACACAGAAAAGCGTATGTGAACTCATCACCGAGGTTTTTCTGAAGACTCCTTCACATAGAGACAACAGTGCTGGCTAACAAGCAATGACGAGTATAAAATAACTATGTACGGACACTGGATGTCGCGTAGAGGACTTAACAAAAGCACTGACCAAGGGGGTGGATGGCTTGAGAAATTCATGAGAATGACTTGATTATGATGATGATTTTTTATTCTTTTAGCCAGATGGGGTTGAAAATAGAGGATTACTACTATGTAGATAAATAAGTAGATTATTAGTGTGTCGATAAGTGCATGTAGGTAGAGAAGTGACCCAATCGATAAACGGTAATAATATAATAGATCTATGGATAGATAGGTGCAGAGAAGGACTGATTAAATCTAAACTTGTACTGATATTGAAGATGGAATCGATTTTAGCTTGAGTCTTGCTTCTTTATCCGTCGAGGAAGAACATTTTAAGTTTTCCTTTTTCTTTTTTCTTTTTATCTGTCTAAAATCTCGACTTAACCTTCTTTAAAATGCCACTAATCTGTCAACCGAAGCTTATCGACGTGCTTTTCACTTTTTCTCTGCTGTTTACATCGGTGTTCTAGATTAATGCAACATTAATACTGTTTTATTTAAGCATTTCTGCAGAATTCATACGGTTGTTACATCTCACCAAACCCTCACCATTTAAAAAAAAGATAGATATTTGCTAAACTTTGTCTGGCACTAGACCTGAATATTACATCAAAGGGGTGGAGGAAATGTTGTACTCCAAATGACGATGGTCTACCACAGGCCTTTGGAAAAAGGTTTGGTTTCGTATATTTGTTTAACGGCATATCAACCGTCATTGGTCATTTAATGTCAGTCATCTGTTCAGAATAACAGATATAGTTCTATTTAACCCATACTTGAATGGATAGATAGTTAATGTTTTTTTTCCAAAAGTATTATTCCAAACATGAAGGTCATAGAGTGTCTAGATTTCGAACTTTTTCAATTAGATGTTGCAGTCCAGGACGTTAGCTACTACATGATGGAGTACACCTCCTCAAAGGAATGATTCGAAATACTCAGTTTACAGAAAAGGAAAGATATTAACAGACTTTTGTCAAGCACCATGTCCACTAGTAGTTATTGATGAATTGATTTTAAGGCATGTGAACTTCACAGGGGTTATTTACCGCCAAATAGCGAGGAAATCGTGTATATTGAATATTATATTTTCATTTTTCGTGTAGTTTCATAATATTTTGCTCCTGGTTATAGGATAACCTGGCCATTTGCCAAATGAGTTGAGTGTTCGTCACTGGTCTAGGAGATTGGGGTTCACTTCCTGGTCGAGTCATACCAAAACTTGTAAAAATGGTCCTTGATACACCTTGCTGAACACTCAGCATTATAAGGTAAATCATGTGTATAGTGAAGCAATCCAGGGGAAGGAGTAGCGCTCTCTCTACACCTCGGTGTAGTAGCTATTGAAAAGGAGCCGTCGGGTCTGCCTCGATTACAGTCACTAACTTTTATAGGATATAAGATATTCTTATCAAAATCAAAAAGTTGCAAGCAGGTCTATTTTACCGAAGCAATTATTTGGTTTCAAGTAACTAAAAATTATAATTTTTAAGCAATTTTATCTTCAAGTTTTTAATTTTTAATATAATTGGCCAGTCCTCTGAGGCAGTAGATTATATCAACTTCTTCTCTGTAGAAGGGTAAGACTCCCCTACGACTGTTCTCCATACGACACAAAACAATGTGATGATAAGGTTCCAGTAATGCTGGAGCTTTAGAGATTACGGAGTACTCCTTCATTGTCATCGTTCCATATCCGGTCTTGACCGTAGTGGCAGCAACTTATAGGGTCCTATCTATGGGTCAAATAGAACTAAACTGTGTAGTTATGCTAAATTGAATTGTTTGAACTAGAACTGTTTGACATTTAAACTGCGTACTTATGCTAAACGGAATTGTTTGAAATGGAACTGTTTTTGATATTGAATCTGTACTTACGCTAACCTGAATTGTTTGAAATAGAAGTGTTTTGATATTTAACTGTGTAAACAAAAGCTATGATTATACTTGACTGAATTGTTTTAATTAGAACTGTTTGACTAAACTTAATAGCTTAAAATTAAGATGTTTCTGATAATTGAATTTTGTAATTATGCTGAACTGAATAATTTGAAATAAAACCATTTATTTGTCTAAAAATGGATTTGGCATTACATACCCTACAAAGTTCGATATGCTATAAAGCCCAAACAAACATACATAATACAATTTGCTTACACTTGTATATTTTCAACTATTCTTGTCTAACACTGATAACTCTATTCAATTATCACCAGGTTTTTGCACAGTTATATGGTTTCACGTATTCCTATCCAATACTAATAGTTTTCAGATTGATTTGTTCAACCTATTATTGGAAAATTATCAGGTCCTCTCACACCAGATAAGATTGGACCAGGGAATAATAGCAGTGAAAAACTGGCTACCACTCTTATTTTCAAACGGGTATATTTTACCCATTCATGGGATTCCAACAGATACTTCTCTAGGTGAGAGAAGAACTAGAAGTAATGGCAGTGAACCGGTATCCCACACACACCAGATCTCCAGAATTTGTGTCTCACCTCCGGAGACAGTTTAGTGTTATACCTAGGAAACTTGTTTTTGGAGATTCTTATGCCGTTTAAGGGATAACATTCACAGGATTCTAAGTCCCTTCGACTGCTCTAGGCAGGGATAGTAAATGGTTTCAGGTAATCCTGTTTTCCATAATCGAGTATATTCTTGAGGCTCCCCCAAAAAATATTCACAATCCACACTTTTCAACACTTCTCCACAACATTAAATTCTCGACACAAAAGTATACATTCCAAATATCGGTTTGGTTTGGTTGCTTTGTTTAATGGCATATCAACCTTTGTAGGTTATTTAATTCCAAAGCTATTCTTCTAAAAGAACAGTAGTGGTACTATATAACCCATAGCTGGGAGGATAAGGGGGTCCATACCTTTCCCAAGGGTATTTGCCCGAAAGTGAACGTAATAGCACGACTGGAGTACGAACTCGCTTTCTACGATTCCGTAGTCCATCGCTTTAACCATTACACCACGAGGACACTCCCTCCAAATATTGGTTTATTTGTGTTGTTTGGAGAGGAGTAACTCTTAAGGTAACATCACGCTCCACTTATGGTGCTAAAATCTTGCTCTTCCTTTAGAGTAAATAGAAACACATCCCTATCTTTCCTGCTTTGATTCTTTTTTTTTTTTGTTCTTTCTTCTTTATTTTATCATGCGTGCATGAATGTCTCTCTTTCATTCTGATAAAACATACAGTGGACGTCTCCCATCCGCGGTTTCTTTGTCGAATGATATTTAGCGACAGACAACAAAGAATTAAACACAACAACTATCGCTATGACCCAGCAAAATGCTTTCACGAGCGTTGAAGATTAAAAAAAGAGGGCAGTCTGGTCAAGAAATGACTGGTAGAACAACGCCCTCGATTAGGTTTGGCTACGATTTTACAAATCCCAAAATACCGGTTTGGTTTGGTTTGGTTTCTTTGTTTAATAGCATATCAACCTTAGCAGTTAATTTAATGCCAAAGCCATTCTCCTAGAAGAACCGTACTGGTACTATTTAACCCGTAGCTGGGAGGATAAGGGGGTTCATACCTTTCCCAAGGGTATTTTCCCGAAAGTGAACGTAATAGCGCGACTGGAGTGCGAACTCGCGTACTACGATTCCGCAGTCCATCGCTTTAACCATTACACCACGAAGGACACCCCCCATACACAATATCGCTTAACGTCTTTTCGATTTGAGACCGGTGTTGAAAGATAAATAGCTCACACTTTATAACTGTTTTTCAACAAGAGACTCATAAAGTGTGAGCTATTTTTCTTTGACCATATTTTCGACTCTTTTCTTTCTATTGAACTCATCTTTGTCCCCACCAAGATTTAAAGTGACCAAACTATACAACAGACAAACACACCTACTTAAAATGATGTTCTTTTAAAAGTGTATTGGGTTATATCAGCTGAAGTAGAGATGCAGTAATGATTAACTAGTCTAGCCCCATTCATGATTACTCCACGCTAAGCATCGTGTTTCGTTGATACTACCAATACTAAAAATCAGATACCTAATAATACGAATAAATTTACATTTCTAAAAATTACTTAAAGTTACGCAAAGACAAACGGGAACATAGAGACAAAATTATCATCATCGTCATGTCGCACCATCAGCATGGATCTCCCTGAACCTCTCCCACCATCCATCTCTATCGTTCACTAATCCAAGCAGGTCCTCAGGGCTACACCCCGTATCCTCACAGAGCTCCTGTATGTAGGTTCGAGCTGGTCTCCCTGCTTTTGCTCGGCTATGTGAAACGGTCCATTGGAGTACATCCCTTATGAGATCGCCCCTACTTCTCCAGCAGTGTCTTACATGTCTGGTTCGTCTAACTTTGATAGTTTTTGTGATGGATGGTTGGTGGCCGTATAGCAGCTGCTTTGTGGGGTGTTGCCTCCTGGACTTGTTCAATATTGCTCACAGCATTCTTGTGTAGTTTCCGTCAATCTTTTCCTCCATACGTTTATTTAGCGTCCAGGTAGTGCATCCATATAGCAGTATCGACACGACCAATGCTTGGAAGAAACTGTGTATCATTCTAGGTCATATAGACACACAATGATGTTATTGTATCAATTTTGTAAGTCTTGCGAGTTTACTTACTGTGGATTTCAAAATATTAAATCATGGGTGATCTTGGCTCAAATAATTTTGCGATAGATAAAAAAAATTCTTCGACTTTCGACCTAAAATTTAAATGTAGCATCTGCTCGTCTCCCTCGCCCATGTTGGAGTCTTCAGACAGGACAACGGTACAAAGGTGAAGAGGCAACCCTAATATTAAAGTTTCCCGGTCTGCGTTAGCACATTCACTATCGTACCAACGGGGTTGATTCTGATATCTCCCATAATACGTAAATGCTACTGATTCATACTAACCCAAACTTTTTATGCCCTTCACTTCAAATGACCATGGGTTTGGACTCCTTCATTATTCTAGCTTTGGGTTTGGGCAAGTTCTTTAAACCGATCATGAGATTAGGTCCCGCCCTTAATCTAAAGTTGTGTCGAATAATATAATCTAGAGCATGCACTTCATAGAGAAACACACAGTAAAGTCAGGCAATAAATTGATCCCGATTGTATATAGTTTCCAAGCTTAGTTTATTTTGACGCTAGAACGAATAGTAGACATCGTAGTGAAGATCGATCTCCGCTGAAAATGATCATCAGATTTGACATTAACTACATTCAGATATCCCTTCACAGTGGTCATCACATTATCGTATGATGATCAACAAACTACTGTACATCCTAATAATATCTAAACAATGTCTTCAGTAGTTGCCCTAAGCTCTCAGGTTTGTTCTTAATCTAAGCATAGCATAGCAGATCATTGATACTGATTTCGATTATTAGTGATTGCTCCAGATTTCTGGCCTTGAATAATACTAGCAATGCTTATTAAAAGACCCCTAGCCATGTTGGGGTGTATTTCATCCGGTATGCTTATAATAGTTCTATATTATAAGTGTAACGAATAAACTCACTAGTCAGCAAAAAGACTAAATCTGAGACTAAATCGATAAAAACGATTCATACAAAGATGAGAATATTTGTTTATTAGGTATACCTAAGTCAATTACAAGGCTACTATAGTGACTATCATAAGGACAAGACACGAGTTCAAATCCTGGACGAGACTGATTGTATTTTACATAGTACTAATACCCTTGGGAAAGGTATGAATCCAATTATTCTCCCTCCAGCTATGGGTAAATATTAGGGCAGACTAGGTTCTTCAGCCTTAGTGAGGCGACTAGTCTAGGAGAAAGAAAACTCTGAATTCAAACTTCGCTTAAAAATTGACCTTGTGTCACATCCTGCCCGAGCGGAGGGGTTGGTAAATATGATAAGGACAAAACATATATTACAAGTGAATTTATCAACGAGATACGTACCATGTCGTCATTTATAAAAGGTTGGAACAAGGAAAGAAGTATAGGGAACCCAGAGAGAGTCAAACAAAAGATTAGTAACAACCAAGGTCAATATACACAACAAAATGCAAAATATACTGAAAATAAACGTGGCCTTAATTAGAAACAATGCCATTATTAAAGTACTCCAAGTAAAGATTGAACTCAGTACTCTAATAGTTAATTTGTGAGAAGAGTCTCATGAGCATTATAACGCTAATATCATATTTTCAAAACTTGGTCTAGTTCAGATTCGAGAGGACATCAGAAGTCTTTGTTACCTAATGAGGATTGAAATCATTATTAATCGATATACAATCGTTAACCATTTCCCCATGGAAAGCGCCTTAAAATATGCTAAGCGTAGTTTACGTTTGAAATAAGTTTACGTTTGAAAGAAATAAGCATTAAGCCTCTAATGAGAACCGAACTCACTACACGGTCGTAATTAATGTGAGAAGAAGCTTCCTAATTATTAAGCGAGAAAGAAGCACCTAAAAAGATCACACCATATAGACGCCCACAATGGACGATTTTATAGATACTTTTTTTTATTGCCTATTCATATATTAAGAATTGCCCATCGTCTTGAAAATCCTGACTCATATTTCAAACAATGAGTAAATTCATTTAATCTTTTTTTCATTATAATTCATAATGATTCTTACATCATGTTCTCCCTAACTACGAATACATTTAAGTTTTAAATTATTCACGTTTTTATTTTTAATTTTTTTCTTTAGACACGATTTTTCTTCATTCATTTATTTCCTTGTTTTCATTTCGTTGTTTCTTCTTTCATAGAACTTGTTTTTATTTTAAGATATTTTATTATTTTTCTTATGATGATTTCTTTTTAAAATCTTCCCCTACCTCTAAAAGGCTCATTAAAATAATGTCTAATTAACGAAAGCGAACAGACATAAAATCAAAGCCTCATTATCATTATTTGTAATAGTCTTTTTTTTAGTTTATGTATATATTCATATTTTTAATTATTTTTAGTTAAGACAAGAATGATTACTGCTGTAACAATGAAGAAAAACCAGGGCGGAAAATATTTGCCTTAACAACTCGTTAAAACAATTATAAATGAAGAGTTACTGAATTTAAAGAGACATGATTATTCATTATCAAATCAACAGCATATTATTTCTTTAGAAAATTACATACAGCTAATTGCGCTTTCTCTTTCAATAATTCTGCTGTTTTTCTTTCTTTCTCGCTGTAATTTATGATTTTTCAAGAAAAATGCAAATTTCAATAAAAAATAAAACTAACAATAAAGCTATTTACTATGTCGTATTTTTTCCCTGTGTAAATATATACATTAAAATGTTTCGTCATGGTTAGCGAGTTGGGCCAGAAGACCATTATTCGTCTGTTTGATACTCGTTGGGTGTCTAAGTACTTCTGACCTTGTCCGCTAACTAAGCCAAACATCGTGATTGCTTATTTCCTGGGGCTTAGAATACACTAACAGTATCCTTTTGAAGAGGAGTTTTAAAAAAGCCTCGTGAATAAAAGGGGGTTCTCGATTTGTTTCTAAATTGCGTCCGATTGTTTGGGTCGAGATATGGAGATCACTTTTTTCCCCCGAGGCCAACTCTCGCCTCGTTTGGTGGTACTTAGGGCTTCATCTGGGCACCTCTGGTGGTGTAATGGTTAGCAAACTAGACTAGCAAACCTACACGAGTGAGTTCGAGTCTCATTGGGTGCCCAATTCATTTGGCCTTGTGCTACATCGAAGCAAAAGAGCTTCGTAAATTACTACTTAGGGCTTCATCTCTAGGTCAAGTAGATACGTCTAAAAATCATTAGTATTAAATAGAAATTATATAACTGTTTTCAAATTATTGATATTATGTAGGAGTACTACAAACAATATAACTGTTATTAGTAAAGAGCTAATATGGAGCACACAGTGCTTTCTAGTAATGAAACCTTCCTGAGCATCCAGGCTGATAGTATATGTTAGGGTCATATCTTTGGGGCAAGAAAATATGTCTGAAAATTATGAGTATAAAATAGGAAAGCGGGAAACGATATAAGTATTTTCAATTTATCTATATTACATAAAAATACTTGAAAACATGTAGGTTTGTGCAAAAAGTGATTATTAAATCGGAATAATTACTCGCAACGATATAATTGTTAATTGTTTTTAGCATTTAAATACTTTCTTTAATCGATCATGATTTATAAACTATCAATATATGCTTGCAAAGAAGACTAACTTCAGCATTCAATAATGCAACAAGGGTTGATATGTTGTAATCATATCATATTTACCCAACTCCTCCGCTCGGGCAGGATATGACACAACGTCGATTTTTTAAGCGGAGTTTAACTGGTTTGAATTCAGAGTTTTCCTTCTCCTTGAATAGTTGCCTCACCAAGGGTGAAGAACCTAGTCTGTCCTACTATTTACCCATAGCTGGAGGGGGAATAATTGGATTCATACCTTTCCCCAGGGCTTTAGTGCTATGTGAAATGCAATCAGTGTCGTCCAGGGTTTGAACTCGTGTCTTCGTGTCCATTTTCTACGACGATAACCATTACACCACGGGTTGATATGTTGTAATACAGAAAAAAAACAACCAAACAAGCGAATAAACATAATATATATATATATATATATATATATATACATATATATATACATATATATATATATATATATATATACATATATATATATATATATATATATATACATATATATATATATATATACATATATATATATATATATATATATAATATATAGATATATATATATATATTGTTAGCATGAGAAGAAAGGTGGTTGGTTGGTTGGGTTTAAGGCATATCAGCCTTTGTAGGTTATTTAATGCCAAATCAATTTTTATACAAATAAACAGTTCAATTTTAAACAATTGCGTTTAGCATGCGTACACAGTTTAATTGTCAAAAACGTTTCTGTTTCAAGCTATTCAGTTTATTCAAACAGTTCTAATTCAAACAGTTCAGTTTAGTATTAGTATAGTTGTTGTCCACACAGAGATAAATGTCAAAACAGTTGTGTTAAAGTAATTCAGTTTTGCATAAATACGCATTTTAATTTTATTTGATTTATAGATAGCAGCCAAGCAGGTGCTATCACTCAAACTCAGAGTGTCCCAGGGAACGATGTCAATGAAGGGGTACCCCGTATTCCCCAATGTTTCTGCCTAACTGGAACCTCACAATCAGATTGTTTTGTGTCATATCCTGGTCACTCGTGGGTGGGGTCTTAACCCTCTGCAAACTTGCAATTGGTACATTCTACAGCAATGAGATGTAAGGTAGTCTGGAAGATCAATTATTACTGAGAAGTTGTGCTGATCTTCACTAAGTGCTCTATACTGGTTGTTTATTAACAAATTTATCCTGCAATTATTTTTTATTTGCGGCCTAGGATAGAGTCATATTTTCTAAGCTGGTCTAGCAGGACATTATTAGTGATAATAACTCTCAGGGAATGCCCCATGGTAGATGTTATTAAATTTTTTCAGTCGTTTTTTTTCTTTTTCGTGGTCGAGGATGGTGTCATATCTACAACGTGAATCTTCCTGGAGATTACCAATGATAACGAGTCTATGTGAGTGCACTATGATAGCTGTTTATCAATAAATTTATTATGTCGTTATTGTTTATATCCTTGTGTTCGAGGTGGGTGTCATATTTTCTAGCAGGACATTACTATTGATATCGACTCTAAATGAGTGTCCCTTGATAGCTGTTTATCCACAATTTTTTTCAGTTGTTGATTTTTTGCAACTAAGCTCAGTGTAATCATTAGCAAGCTAAGCTAACTGAAAATTACTGGTGAGTTCTACTCTGACTGGGTGCTTCATACAACCTGTTTATGTCGATATTTACCCTGTCGTTTTTTGTGTTGTTCTAGCAAGCTAGCCAAGTTTAACTCACTGGTTACTCACACTACCAGAGGTTGCTGCACGTAATTTTCTTAATAAATAAAATATATCACTGCACACAAACTCCATCTCTGGAAATCTGCGTTTGAATTTTTTTAAATGTTGGCTTATGAGAATTAGTCATTAACTAAGCTTAGCTTTTTTGTGGCACATGTCCAGAAGTTTTGGGCACTCAATGAGACTCGAACTCAGAAATAATGGTCGGCTAATCTAGCTCACGAAAACTGGTCTGATATAATAGAATTAACCAGCAATCAAAGATATCCAGAAAGCTCCCTGCACATATGAAATGATAGATGAAATATTCAGTAGCTTTATCTCGTAAATATTAAATTTTGAACTGATTTTGTAAATATCTATATTATCTATATTCCTAACTAAATTTTCATCGTAGGAAACAATTTTTTTAAATATTTCTTGTTGTTTATATTTTGAGGGCGAGGGTGACGTAAAAGCTTTTATTTGGATTAAATTTCGGATCAACTAATTTCCAAACGAGCTAGCTAATGTCAGTTCCTTTCTTGAAATCACAGACTAAATTATTAACCTGATAGCCCTATTGTCTGAGTAACGTTGGCGTTGTATGCTTAAGCACCAAAAACAATTTCAGAATTTTTATATTCTTTGGAGAGATCCTATTTACCACACCCCTCCGCTCGGGCAGGATATGACACAAGGTCAATTTTTAAGCGGAGTTTAACAGTTTTGAATTCAGAGTTTTCCTTCTCCTAGACTAGTTGCCTACCCAAGGCTGAAGAACCTAGTCTGTCCTACTATTTACCCATAGCTGCAGGTTGAATAATTGGATTCATACCTTCCCCAAGGGTATTAGTGTTATGTGAAAATGCAATCAGTCTCGTCCAGGATTTGAACTCATGCCGCCGTGTCCATTTCCTACGACGATAACGACTACACCACGGGCACCTCCAAAACGACTACACCACGAGAGATAAGGTTGATTTCTTATTCCATGTAATTTTTATTAATGCGAAAAATATTTAATCATAAAAAAATACTATCTCATTTCAATGCAAAAAGGATAGCCGTAATTTATATTAATGAAAATTTATCAACAGTCTAAAATTGTTGGACATTTCAATGGTTAATGAAACATTAGGTCGGCAATAAAAGGTAAATTATATATGTGTGTCTATGTGTGTGTAACTATTCAGATATGAAAAACAAGGTATTCTCTGAATAATTTTATATAATGTTGAATTATGTGCCATCGGCAATCTTTCAGTTCTTACATTGAAATATCATCCGGAAAGTAAACAGGGTATCTTGTATCTTCTGAATTATTTTGAATTTTAAATTGAAACGAGAAAAAGAGACAACTTTTAGCATTCTATATTGATTAGTCCCATTCTGTTACAAAACCATGTGATATAATTAGTACTCTGAATTTATATTAAACCCAAAAGAATTTGCGAATATATATATATATATATATATATATATATATATATATATAACGAGAGAGATATATTCTAAAATTTCTGTATGAGCAGGATAGGACGGAAGTTCATTTCTAAGCGGAGCTTAACGAATTTATGGTTTTCTTTCTCCTAAAGTGGTTTCCATTCAAAAGCTAAAGTGCCCAGTCTACTCAACTATTTACCTATAGTTGGAAGTACAACAGTTAGATTCATACCTGTCTCAAATATATTGAGGCTTTGGGAAATTCAAAAAGTCTTCACCGGGAATTGAAGTAGAATTCCCGTGTGTTATTTTGAACGATGCAGATCATTAAAACTCGTGTGCCTCCAATATATATATATATATATATATATATATATATATATATATATATATATATATATATATATATATATATTCTTCCTTTCCTCCCGCTGCTTCAATTCCTCTATCGCTTTCTTCTTTACTATGATGATGTTGGGAAATTTGGAGGAAATATGACTAGAAGCACTTATTGAGTGACGAAGATTAAATAATAAAAGAAGTGAAGAAAAAATAAGGAAAGAATGAGAGAGAATAGAATATATATATATATATATATGTGTGTGTGTGTGTGTGTGTGTGTGTGTGTGTGTGTGTGTGTGTGTGTGTGTGTGAACAAATTCGGACTTTTGTTATTGTTTTCCATTTGTAACTCTTTTCTGATAATACTTATCCTCCATTTTTCATTATGTAATCCTTTAGTTAGAGTGGCCAACTGGTTTTGCTTTTATTGACTATAAAAGAAAACGAGTGTAATTACCTTGAAAGGTGGCGTTAAAAGTGTTACAAAAGTCATTCAATTACTTCTGCGCAAAATATTTGTAGCAAAATATTCTGTAAAACCATTGATACTGCAAAGTATGGCTACAAATTTTCTAAAGGTGAACAAAATGGGCTCGGCCCAGACATTAACTATTTAAACAAAGTATTAGTGTAGCAGTACATGTTCCTTTTCTTAATCTTTAAATATTAGACAAACACGTTTTTTGTATTTTATTTCAATCATTTTGGCTAAAATGTTAGGGTGTTTTGATGTTGACTGGTTTATTGAAAAATTAAAGGCAAAAATTATCCGTGCAAATACATCCTCGAAATTATCGTGCTATCTTTTGAATGGCTTTCTAGCTCTGGTTATTTAAAAAAGAATACCATTCGAGTTTTCAGAAATGTTATCTTTTGTCGGGTTATTTTTCAAATGAAAGTTTTCCTAAAAGAATTTTTGTCAATTTTAATAAAAGTTAACTTTTTCCGACAAGATTTTAGAAGGCAGACGTCGTAAATGCTTATTTTAAGGGTAAAAATATATGGAAATATAAAAATGTCGAGGTAAAATATACTTCTCAATGTATATTTAAAGAAAATAGTTATTTATTATCTCTTAAATGTAATTTAATTTAGATTAGCCTCAGACATTTGGAAAACGTCGATCATCAAAATGATATTTTAATTACTGATATTTCGTCGACAAAGTTGCTTTCCAATATAAACACCAGGTACCTGATATGTATTGTTCCAGACATGTCAGACAGATAAAAAAAATAAATTATCTACAAGTCTTTTCATTTATTTTGATACTGCTATATGATATTAATCAATCTCTAAAACCATGTTTTGGATGTTTGATTTGGTTTGGTTTTATGGCATATTAACCTTTGTCGGTTATCTAACGCCGAATCCATTTTTATGTAAATAATCAGTTCGATTTAAAACACTTCAGTTTAGCATGAGTACACAGTTTAATTGTCAAAAACATTCCTATTTCAAACTATTCAAGCAGTTATATATAACAATTCAGTTTAGTGTAAGTAGAGTTTCGATGTCGAAAACAGATGAATTTCAAATAATTCAGTTTAGCATAAGCACACAGCTTCAATGTAAGTATGCTTTAATTGTCAAAAACATTTCTATTTGAAGCTATTCAGTTTAATCAAACAATTCCGTTTAAAATAAGTATGCCGTTAGTTCTATTTAATCCATAGATAGGGGCCTATTAGGTGCTTCTACACTGGGCCAGAGTGGACGTGGGGGCAGTGGCAATGAAGGGGTGCTCTGTATTCCCCAAGGCCCGAGCGTTACTGGGACCTCAGCATCAGACTGTTTAGTGTCATATCAGGACACTCATTATGTGGGGTGTCTTACCCCTCTGCAGTGTTGCAGTCAGTGTATTCTACAGCCCCAGGTGACTTGGCAATGTTTTAGGTGTAATCTTTTAATTTTTTGAGCCAAAAGTTTTATAGATATCATTAGTTCCTTAAGGAAGCCTGAGTAGATTACCGGTGAAATTCTGGCCCATAAACATGTATACATTGTGTGGTTTATAATATTTTTTAACAAATCTACAATGTTTGTTTTCCGAGGGCATGAGTAAGAAATGAAGGACAAACAGCTTCGTCCATGATTTGAACTCTGATCGACGATTCAATTCCTACTATAATAAACTTTACGGGAAATGCGCCTCCATCATTCTACGAAACGAACAAGTAATTTGGTCGTTTATTTAGTTTGGGTTTTAGTTTCGCAGATTTTGGGTATTTGGATTTGGCGTATCTGACGCCATTTGTTTCTTTTCTACCTCTTTTAATCCCTTATCGTCTATTTTGTGAAGGCTGCAAAGGAATTAATGAAGAAAAGGAGAAATAGATGAAGATACCTTTTGAATTTTAACTTTAGTTTTGTGTTTCATACGGCTACTCTGTAGCGTGGAGATGTTTTCCTGGACTATTAAAAACAGTCGCGTGTCTCAAACGAGGTGTTGAAATGTAAGTCCAAAGTCAGTGGTTATGTTCAGTTAGTGTTTTTTGGGTTTTTTTTTTTTTTAGGTATGTTAGCAGATACGGCTGCTACAGGGAGCCAGCAACTCTAAATTCTGCTATGCGTAGCTCCAACTTATTGTCAGGCGTTTCTGGAAACTGCCATCTTTTGAATTCATTTTATAGTTATCTTTATTATCTTTTTTTTATTAATCTCCACAGATGATGTTAATCTCGGCTCAAAAACATTTTATCTTGCCTGGATAACTGCATTATATTGTTGATTCACTAGTTGAAGATTATGTACAATGAGAGAAGTTACACTAACTGTATTTAAATTATCTAAGAAAATAGTTATTATATTAGGAAGCACTAACGTAAATGGTATTTAGAAAATAGGCCATTTGTTGGATAAATCATTGAATACTCTAGAGTCTTAACACGTGTTAAAGATTATCTAGTATTATATCGTACGAAGTAGAATCGCTGGATTACTGATATCGTATTTACCAACTTTATATCATATAACTGTGAAAAAAAAAACTCTTAAGAAACAACAACAAAAATGTTTGAATATAATTGTTCAGTGAACGCGATTCTCTAATAAAATATATAAAATAATCCTAGACGGATTGACATGCCGTAAAAATCAATCCATCAATCGATCATTCAAAGTCTACATAAATATTCATGAGAATATTGATATACGAATTAACTCTGTTATGGAAACAAAAAAGAAAAAAGACTATATATTACTATCTACCTTCACTCTCTGGGGCATATATATATATATATATATACGGTGATGTACGGCCACCTACTTCCCATCACGAAAACTAAGTTCGACGAACCAGACATTGCTGGATTACTGATATTATCAGCAAAGATTGGCTTAAAAAGTATTGGTTGATTGGTTTGAAGAAAACACTGCACATGAGTAAATCTTGAAAGAGAATGAAACGTTTTCTTTATCTATAATAACTGGTCTACCTTTTTTGAGGCTTAGATGCAGTGTAAGTATACTCGGTGGTATATACTTTCAACCAAACTATCCATTGTTTTTCCGAAATCTAAGTTTAAGAAAGTACACTTTATTCTTTTAAATCTGTCGAGACATTTTCAAAATGATTTAACAAAATAAACTTGCTTTTCTTCAACATTTTTTAAAAATTACGTAGGTTATTGTGAATTCAATTACCATGACGAGAAAATCCGCCGACCACCTACGCATGATATACGGGAACACTGGGCTGCTGTTTCGACCTTATTAGGTCTCATCCCGTGCGTAGGTGTTCGGCGGATTATCTGGTCATGGTAATTCAATTCACTATATTAATTCCTCTACTTAAAAAATAAAAATATGTACATACGTAGGTTATGGTTTGAATGGCTTATTTTACGGCATGCCAAATCTTGTTTGGTTATTTAAATGCCCAATTCGGTCATTCATTTTCATTTTTATAATCAGTTATAAAGTTTCAAGTGATTATTCCAGTTTAGTAATAAACTGCTGTAAACATTTATAGCTACAACTGACCGTTCTTAATCCAAATAATTTGTATACAAAGTTTTAAGTAATCCTATCAATTACTTAAAAATTGTAAGCAAAGTGCCCGTGGTGTAATGGTTATCGTCATAGGAAATGGACACGGCGACACGAGTTCAAATCCTGGACGAGACTGATTGCATTTCACATAGCACTAATGCCCTTGGGAAAGGTATGGATCCAATTATTCTCCCTCCAGCTATGGGTAAATAGTAGGGCAGACTAGGTTCTTCATCCTCGGCGAGGACACTAGTCTAGGAGAAGGAAAACTCTGAATTTAAACCTGTTAAACTCCGCTTAAAAATCGACGTTGTGTCATATCCTGCCCGAGCAGAGGGGTTGGGTAAATATGATAAATTGTAAGCAAATAAATATAGCTATCAAAATATTTTCAACTGATAAATACATCATTCTGATTTACAATATGAATTTTTTAAAGAATCAATGTAGTAATAAAATTCCAAATACTTCTATACATTATTGGAAACACCTTTATGACTCACTGATGTAACCCTATCAGATATTACCACTCCGGGTCAGCGTAGACCTGAGTGTTTGTTAATAAGTATGTGAGTCCACAATCCCCAGAGCTCCAGACCAGAAGCCTCAATATCAAATGCACTTTAATTTCATGCCATGTCACTATTTAGGGAGCTAGTTGGTGTATTCTGGTCCCCGTCAATAGGTTGGACATAAATTATAGCCTGATTTCATGTTTGAAAAGCAACCCAATGAAAATATTTTGTGGATATCATATGTTAAACGCGTTCTCAGAAGAACACTTGAACGCGTTGAAGAATTTTTCATGGGAAATGCTGCCAAGAATATACCAAGTAGATTTAAGGAACTATATATCGATAAATAAATATCGACGGATATTATGTTTTCCACGTAGAGAAATACAGAACACTAATATTTCTTCTGTAATAATTTGCTACCCTTTTGTTACTATAATGAAAACGTGAGAATAACTTAGTAAATTATATAAAAAAGTGATGAGGAGATAACTAGCAAAAAATTTTACTATGAGATAAAAAATATTAAACAAGTGTTGATATTATATCAAAGAATCGACATTAGCTTGTTTTCTTTGTTCAATGAGGTTTATGGGTTATTTTGAGGACAAAAGCATACTTGTATAACAATACAGACACTATCAAACGAATAGATTGCATGGATAATGAAGGTCAAATATTTTCCCAAGAATATTTATCCGAAATTGAACACAATAACGTAAGTGAATTTTCAACTCGTTTACTAAGATATTATAGTTCTAGTTGTTAGCCATAACGCTACAGGATCTAGCCTCAAATCTGGATTCTACAATATCAGTACCTCCGACAATTACCACATGTAACCCAAGGCGATATTTTTTATAACTAAAATTAAAAATTATTTTCAAAGTTAAACTTTCACGACACCGATTTTTAGTAGAAATGCAACGACTTGTCTCTACACCACATGAAAAGAGGAATTTCGAACTTAATAAGTGGGTTAATTGAAAAAGTTATGATTTGATTTTTTTACATTTCTGCTTTTGTGAATACAGATTTAACCTGGATAGCATTTTAATACATTTGGGGTAGTCTCCATAGCATAGTGTTTAACTTGCTAGACTGTGGCATCGTAGTAACCGAGTTCGAACTCCAGTCGCGCCACAATTTTCCCTTATGTACTAATACCCCTGGCAAAGAAATGGATTTTTTTATCTCTGAGATATGGGTTGAATCGTACCATTACTGTGCTTCTGCAAAGGTAATTTTGGCATAAAAATGTAAGACATTAAAATGAACAGTTTTGAATTGCTTGAATTACAATTTGATTTTGTGTGTGTGTGTGAAAAATATCATTGTGATTCACTAATCTTTTTGCTTAGAAGTGGCAAAAGGCCGAATGAATGGGGCAATGAAAGCTCGAACTCAGTCGCGTTGGTTTGCTATTCAAGTTTGCTAACGATTAGACTACCTGAGGCGCCCAGAGAAGTTTGTGTGTAAGCTACTATTGAAAGTGAAAATAATGTTTACACGTAAATATGTATTCATATAGAAAGCAATATATTCAGCAGACTCTAATGTTTTCATCAATAAAAATATTACTTGCACAGATGTAAGCAAAGAAAGTGATTATACTTGTTAGATAAATTAATTGAAAGATGCTGAATTTAAATCAATTATCAGCAATTAAATTTTTAAATATTAAAATGTTGCTATATACGTTCTAGGAAAAAACAAAAACATACCTTACGTAGTTTTTTTTGAAAATTAGTTTTTTTTCGCTTATCCATAAGAATTAGTTTGGCTCGAAAACAATTAAGATTGATTAATAGAATTGATTTATATTAGTATGTAAATTATTCCTACATTTTTTCGAGTTTTCGGCCTTTAACTATTGCGAGGAAAAACAGATTTTTTTGTTTGCTAAAATCAAAGACGAATCAGCGTTTTATTCCAAGGCGCTGATTTGTCAAAAAATACAAGAATCTAGATTAAATTTTTACTTTTTTTTACAGAAAAAAATGACAGTTTGAATATAGATTGATTTTACAGAGTTTTATACGACGACAGAGAGAGTTATAGAGGTGGGGAGAGAGAGTGAGTGGGATGACTCTGAATCTTAAAATATAAAACAAGAAAAGTTTCATGGTTTGCATTGTACTCCCAGATTCTAGAAGCTATTTGGGTTCATAATGAATACATCAGAGGACGAGAAGCATAATTTTGGGATCCTCTACAGATGATTTTTCAATTTCTGCAAGAAAACTATTATGGGAAAATCCAGAACATATGAAGCAAATTTGTCTTGATGATATTTTTAGAATGATGAGTCTTAATATCTGCAAAGGTCAAGATATTAGCCCTTAAGCCCTTAAAAGTTTAGTCTATAGGCTCTGCGATCTCCTGTCTTTGAGCTCTTAGAATCCTTAAAATAACCGAGAAAAATATATAAAACTTTTCTCCAATGGGCAGGAATTCGTAATGATACACAAACTTATCACTCTACTACCTGGACCTATGCCGTAGAGAGTAATAGAATGAATACTTGAATAGAAAAGAGAGAGAGAGAGATACTGAATAAAGGAAAGTGAAAGTTTGAATTAGATTATTTTTAAAAAGTTAAGTGAGAAAGCTTTCACCAATAGTCAAGTAAGTCTAAAGATCTAAATGAAATGCTGACGTTTTGAGATTAAGTAATTTATATTAGAAATAATGAAGAGGAAAAGAATATAATAAACATTTCTACAACTTAAAAATTCAATGTAACTTAATGTTTTTTTCTGCAAGAAACTGGAGCAACAAGATGTATTCAATGTTGATATCACTTCATATTTCAAACTCTTGAAAAAAGGATAAATCATTCTCTCTCCTCTCTCAGTGATGTTATTATGTTAATCAAGGCTTTGTCAATGGTGCATTGTTTTTGAGAGAAGAATGTGTAAACCAGAGGACATTAGTAATTTCATTTCCCAGAATTATCTTCTCAGGTTTACTTCCGGTCAGGTATGCATCTTCACAGTTACAATTCTGAACCTGATTAATACAAGACGTATAATTAATTCCTAGATAAGAGAAGCACTTGCTAATAAACTCAATCTGCTTAATCCAAGTAACATGGAAATCCTTCAAAACGAACATGAATAGGTGAGATTGTGCTGTTGTAGTCTCTGCTGGATTACATCAATTTAATGTGACTAAACTTCTGTGAACGGATCTTGGCATTGGCATAGAGAAAATTGTATGAAAGACTGGGAGATATTTATGCATTTAGTTTCTGGACAAGATGCAATGCAATGAGGCACCCAAACTTTATGTACTCCATCTTTCGATTTCTTTTTAAATTCAATATTTCATTTCTCCAAGGGTAAAGAACTCAGTCTCTTTTACTATTTGACCACTCGCTTATTATGGGAAGATATCGATTCATGCCTTTCTCAAATGCATTTTTTCGAACCGAAACATGAACAGCCTCGTCTAGAATTAGAACACAGCTCGCTGAGTCTATTTTCTTCAACAATAACTATTAAGCCTACGGTACGTTCCAGAAATTACTTTAAACCCGCAGTAACGGATGACGTCAGATTTGCTGATGAGTCTCTAACTAGTGAGAATATTTTTGTATTAATATACAATGTGGAATCCATCAAAACTATGGCGATTCCTTCTTTCAAATAAATGAGGTTATGTTTACATGCGTCTAAGGTGTCTCCACTTTTAGGACGCAGTCAGAAAAAAGTGACCCAACAACTTAATTTAAATGTATCCCATCTTTCCATAAAAAAGATCTGTTTAAAATTGGTATCTGACGTGATTTCGCTTATCCTAAACTATTAGACTTACTGTGTATTATAAAATAGCGTTTAGCTTGTAATATCAAATTGATTGATTCTAAGTGCTTAACATTTGAAACCTATGATTCGACTGTCAATCGTAAAATGACGGTTAATACCAGCAGTCCTCATGTTCATGAACTTTCTGATTATTTCTCTTGTACAAGAGAAATTATGCAATTTGTCACGTTTGATCTGGTAATAGTTCATCGTTATTTTCTTTACAGTTCTGTATTTATTTTATTCCTCTCATCATATGTATTTCGTTATTTATGAATAGACCAAATGATTTATAAATATAGAAGTCATCACGTATCGCGTTGATTTTAGTTTAGTACTGCAGGCTGATAGATTTAAAAGTCAATGCCAACAGAAAAGGGGTAGATAGTATAGTTTAACATAACAATTTTGCTCATTTTATTCACGTCTGACGGATTTACACGTAATATACAAATCAAATTAGAGCATGAGCATCTTACATTTTGCACGTTACTTTCTACCAAATAAATATTACCCATTGCATAAATACAAATTTTCACCATATATTGTGTAATACATATTATCTGTTGTTAGAATTCGAGGAGCCATTTTGTTTCAAGTCGTGGAATTCTTAAATCAAAACCTACGTCTTGCCTGTTGTAGACTGCAGAACGGTAAGAGAATGAGGATAATTTGCCACTCCACTAATATGCTTCTACACATCGCTGATTGATCGATCTCCTCTTCCGCCTGCTGCTGCTGCGAACTGGCAAGTCTATTAATGGGATGGATGAATCTCATGGCGTTTTATACCCCTAACCTGTCGTTTCCTGACCAGCCGTACTGAGTATGGGGTTTCTTTAGGACTGGACTGTGTTTTCGTGGTACTTAATCGGTCGTAACTGCTTGACAGGACTACCGGAGAAGACCAGCAGCTGCATCTAGTGGGCGAGACTGACCCATTCCTAGAACATCAAGGCTCACCTACCTGCCAGGTTCTAACTCTCTGTGAAGTGGCTAGGTTTATCGCCTGATGACTGAGGCGCCCCTTTTTAAGGGAATGCTGACCGGGCCTGTGGCATTTTTGTTCTTGCCAGGCGAGTCTGAGTTACAGCTCTGCGCCAGGACCCACCTTGAAAAAGCCCTTGCGTCGCACTTGCCCGTTTAGTGGGGCATGTGACAAATAACTGTTATCCTAGCACGTTCAACACCTATGACCGTTTACTTTTAGCAGGTATCCTTAACCTAATATCTATTGCCCAGTCGAATGAGGCTGTAGAATATACCAACTGCAACTCTACAGAGGGGTAAGACCCCCTTACGAGTGTCTTGGATAAGACACTAAACAATCTGATGGTGAATTTTTAATGATGCTGGAGCTTTGGGGAACGCGAAGCACTCCTTCATTGCCATCGCTCCCGGATTCACTCTTGCCCGGAGTGATTACATCTGATAAGATCCTATCTATGGGTTAAATAGAACTAAACTGTGTACTTATACTAAACTGAATTGTTTGAATTAGAACAATTTAACTAAACTGAATAGCTTGAATAGAAACGTTTTTGACAATTAAACATTGTTCTGATATTTAAATTGCGTACCTATGCTAAACTGAATTGTTTGAATCTGAAATGTTTTATAATCTAACTGTGTCTAAATAAAAATCTATACTTAAACTAAACAGAATTGTTTGAATTAGAACTTTTTGACTAAACTGAATAGCTTAAAATAGAAATGTTTTTAAACTGTGTACTCAAGGTAAACTGAATTATTTGAATTAGAACTGATTATGGATTTGACATTAAAT
The DNA here is from genome assembly GCA_963585895.1 of Sepioteuthis lessoniana. Classification (NCBI taxonomy): domain Eukaryota; kingdom Metazoa; phylum Mollusca; class Cephalopoda; order Myopsida; family Loliginidae; genus Sepioteuthis; species Sepioteuthis lessoniana. Next base: position 57,162 of record CAUZXS010004046.1, on the reverse strand, counting down.
GACCCACCAGGGTTGATACGCCATAAAACACAACCAACCAACCAACAGACCGACCTGATATCTAGTACCTTTTATATATTGCCCTTTATCTTTTTTTTTTTTTTACATTTTTATTCATCGATTTTCAGTAGAATTTATAGTCATTTAAAAAAATCAGGATTTCCTGACGGACAAAATAAGCTGCATTATGTATCGATAATATATGCCATTTAATTTTATGTATATATATATATATATATATATATATATATATATATATACCGTTTTTTTTTAATGAAGTAAATACTTTTTTAAAATTATATTATTAACAAGTTGCTCATTGAATGTATATTCTTATGAGATCATAGATAAAGATCTTATCTTTTATAGATACCAATTACAAGTATATTTACGTGTGTTATTCAATAAATACGGGTTTTTTTTTTCCAAACAGTTGAACATATGAAGCATTGTTCAGAGCAACACATTTTTCAAGAAAATCAATAAAGATGTACCGGGAGATTTTCAGCATATTTTTTAACTGACTGTTATGCCCAGAACTTCTTCATCAGAGAATCCGAGAGATTCCATAAAATGGACTATTTTTTCGACTCAACACTGAAGTAACAAATCCATGTTTAATTAATTTGTAAAAATTTTGACAACACACACACACACATATATATATATATATATATATATATTTGGCAGAGAAGAAAGATTCTAATTGAACAGATACTTCTCTTAGACCTACACCTACTAACAATAACAATAAAAATAATGATAACGACAGAAGAACATGGTTGTTAATGCCAACTATTTGATCTAAAGTTCAATAACCTTTTCGAGGTCGTCAGTATTGGATTAATACAATAAAGTGCAGCTATGTCGACTAATGGTCGCTGTTGTTGTATTGCCACATAATACATATGCATGCATGCAGAAACATAACGACGCAATGAAGACGAGCGGACACAGGTCTTTAGAAAAATATACCTCTCACTTTATTGAAAGGGTTGTGAGTGAGAGAGAGAGTTGGAAGTTGAACAGAACTGCAACATATTGATCCCCCCCACTCTTATGGCCATAACAGCGTTTCTTTCCCGTTCTCCTGGGCTGCTCAACCGGGGCCCTGGGGGCCCAGCCTCTCTGGGACCTGTTCTTCATTCCAGCATCTTCTCTCCAACTGATCTGATCTCAAACTGACTCAATCGGGGGTCCTGGGGGGCCCTATGTTGGGTGCTGGTTCTCTCTACCGCATCTTATCTCCAACAAACCTGAACTTCCTGTCGCCGGGGTTATATAATAATTTGACGCCCACTCTTCTTCCTGCGAGCGTCACAATTTCGGACTCAATTCAACCCCTCGACAGTCAAGGTTATATCCTGATATTCCTCGACCGGATGCACCTGTTATTTACACAGGTGCATTTCCTATTTTGAAAGCTTGGCTGGGTCAGAGGTCAATATACAACAGCTTTGATTTAAATTCTCGGACCATGTACGAAAGCTTTTCTCGTTTTTTTACTATGCGCTGCACGAGTTTCGACAGCCTCTCCTCCCCTCTTTTTTGCGGGTATTTTGTTTTGTTTTTTTGTTTTTTACCAACTGCTACTCATCTTTTAGCGTGGTGTCTATTGATGTGGTTAAAATAAAATCATCGAAAGATTACCATGACTCTCACTCAAACCACATATCCAAACTGCATCGTCCTTCTCGCGGTTAAAAAAAGGGACTCGTATTGCTGAGATTAAACCTCTGGCCCCGGTGATAGGAAAATCAGCAACAGAATTCAAACCCAAACAAAGACAAAAATGACTTAAATGCAAAAGCACAAGACTTATAACGACATTTAATGTTAGAAACTTAAAAAAGAATAGGCCAACTACCGGAGCTAACAGCGTCTGTGACAGATCATAACATAGACATAGTGTGCGTACAAGAACACAGATACCATCATAAAAGTAAAGTTGGCGACCTTTGTCGAAAGTGACCCGAAGGCTCCATTTTCAATAGCTACTACAACGAGGTGTTGGAGAAGGCGCTACTCCATTTCTTGGATTCTTCCACTTTACATCTGATCCTTACCTTATAGTACTGAGTGTTAAGCAAAGCGGCATCAAGTACCATTTGTTGAGTCTTTGGTGTGACTCGACCTGGGATTGAACCCCGGTCTCCCGGACCATTGGCGAAAGTATAAAATACCATGATACTCGCAAAGGATAGATGTTTGTCTAAGTATCTGCATGGATAAACTCTGTCAACGCCCTGATAGGGTGTGTAGGTATGCTTATCGGCCCACATGCCCTACAACCGAGGATAATGGTAGCTACGTTGAACGGCAACCCCAGCGCAACAATCATCTCCTGCTACTGACCTACTGAGGAAACAGACCTTTACACCTTCAATAACGAGCTACCCTCCTTTGTTCATAGCATCCCGAAACACAACGTTCTAATCGTCGGTGGAGACATGAATGATCAAATAGGTAAAAACGAAAACAACAAATTAAGCTTACACATCTTGACAAAACAGAAATGGGGAACGCCAGACTTCACACTAGAAAATGTATTAACAGGCCTCAATACTAAATTTCAAAAAAAGAAAGGGAAAACTACGGATATACACCTACGCAAATAACGTTAAAGTGCTGATATACCATATCTTCATGAATAAGAGATGAATTAATAGCGCATTGAATTGTAAGATATATTCCTCTTTAGAACTTGTGTCTTCCGATCATCGAAATCTCACTGCAAAAATACGTCGGAGACTACGCATGAATTCGGCGCAAACAACAAAAACCGCACACTATCATTGGTCCCTGCTGAAGAATTTAAATACACTATGAAACAAATTCGATGCACTTCAGGAGATATTAAAAACACTTATTCCGCATGACGAATATAAGAACATCATCAAGGAAGCGGCAGCAGAATGTACAACAATGAAACTAAGAGCAAAACATAATGTTCCCTGGGAGACATTAGATGTTAAGAAAAAACGTGACGACGTGAAAACCGCATCCCTACGCAATAGTAGAAACCCAACTAACGCCAACGCTTGGAAACTTAAGAAGGGACAAAATGAAAAAAGTAACGTATACTTGAAAAAACAAACAAAATACATCCCAAATCAGATCAATCATATTAGAGACTCGCATGAAGATAGACAATCTAGGATAGCATAGCAGACGGTAAATGAAGTTTGAGATGGAAGGGCACCACAAGAGCTAAACTGAAAGCTGTCAACCAAGAAGAATGAATTCACTCATGGAAAGAATATTTCAAGAATCTGCTTGAAAAAAAAAAATCGAAAGTTACTGATTAAGCTAAAACAAAAATTATTAGTAATCAACTAGACATCAAACTAGGATAATTTACGCAAGACAAATTCGATGTAGTACTAAAAAATCAATAACAGAAAAGCTGCAGATTTTGATGAAAGACCTCCAGAAATATGAAAGACAAAGAAATTCGACGACATACTGCTCTGATACGGCAACGCCGTATACAACCAGAACGTAAAAGACAGATGGACAAAGGGGGCTGCATCCTCCCTTTCCACCAGAAAGGTACTATTTACCAACCCCTCTGCTCGGGCAGGATATGACACAAGGTCAATTTTTTAGCGGAGTTTAACAGGTTTGAATTCAGAGTTTTCCTTCTCCTAGACTAGTTGCCTCACCAAGGCTGAAGAACCTAGTCCGTCCTACTATTTACCCATAGCTGGAGGGAGAATAAGGGTATTTGCCCGAAAGTGAACGTAATAGCACGACTGGAGTACGAACTCGCGTACTACCATTCCGCAGTTCATCGCTTTAACCATTACACCACGAGGACACCTCCCAGAAAGGTTACCTCGGATTAGAGAAGAACTACCGAGGTACATTCTTACTCCCATAGCGGCTAAGATTTACAAGACTCTGCAATTCAACCGCATTAAAACTGAAATTGGAAAGATTCCCAGGAAGAATAAAAATGTCTTTCAAAGAATTCTATCCATGACATCACACATTTTGACAATTAGTCAAATTTTAAATGAGGTTCGTGCAAAAATCCTCGAGGTGACACTGTTATCTAATGACTTCTTTAAAGCATTTGACTCCATACACAGGGGGAATATGGAACGAATATTTTTGGGCTACAGTTTTCCCAAAGAAACCGTCGCAGCAATAATGATGCTCTATAAAACACAAAAGTAAAAGTTCGCACACAGATGTAGACACAGACTTCTTTGACATTGTCGCAGGTGCGCTGCAAGCGGACAGATAACCCGCATACCGCTTTTATTATCTTCCTAGACTACGCGCTTCGAACGTCGATATATTTGATAAAAGAAAATATATTTACTTTGGCAAGAAGCAGAAGATACCCGGCACAAACAATTATGTACCCAGACAACGGTGGTGACATAGCGCTTCTGGTAAATGCACCTGCCTAGGCTGAATTCCTGCCTTATAGTCTGAAACGGGCAGCAGGGGACATAGGCCTACATGTCAGCGCAGCTAAACAGAGTCCATGAACTTTAATAAAACAGGCGTCATCTCCCCAATCGATGGTAGTCTCTGAAACTTGTGGACAAATTCGCCTACCTCGAAGGTAGTGTCTCATCTACTGAAAATGACATTAATACTCAACTAGGGAAGACATGGATAGCTATCGATAGGCTAACATTCATACAGAAGTCAGACCTATCCGATAAAATAAAACGCAGTTTTTCAAAGCTACAGTCGTGTCAATACTGCTGTATGGACGCACCATATGGACGCTGACGAAGCATACGGAGGAAAAGCTTGACAGCAATTGCACAAGAATACTACGAACTATAGTGAACAAATCCTAGAAGCAACATCACACAAAACAGCAGCTGTATTGCTGCCTACCACCCATCTAGAAAACTATTCAAATTAGATAAACAAGATATTGCAGGGCACTGCTGGAGAAGTAAGAACGAACTCATAAGCAACGTACTCCTATGGACTCATTCACAGGGACGAGCAAGGGTTGGGCGACCAGGTAGAACCTATCTACGGTAGCTCTCTGTACTGATACTAGACGTAGCATGGAAGACCTGCTGGGAGCGATGGACGATAGAGACTAATGGCGAGAGAGGATCATGGAAATCAGTGCTAATAGCTCATGATGGCTATATATATATATATATATATACGCATACCTACAGGTTCAGGAGTAGTCTACCAAGGTTTCACCTAATCTGATCATCAGGGTAAATTCTGACCTTTAGAGAAATTGCATTTTTTTGATAAAACGGTCGACCGAACGTATAAAAATTAGTATGAATAAGAAAAACCTTTCTAGTCAGAATTTATCCCGATGATCCGGTTAGGTGTAATCAAGGCAGATTACCTCTGATTCTGTAGGTATTTGTATCTCGCTCTACATAGTGTTTTGAGCACTTTTAAGTTTATCTGGAAGGATTCTTTCGGTGTTTGTTTTTTCTTTTTTTTTTTTTTGATTACGCATTTGTGTTGGTTGATTATTTTCAAGCAATGAGAATGTTTTTATTCTTTTCTTTTTTTATGCAATTTTTTCCCAGTATATTTTTTTATATACAAATTGTATCATGATTTTTTAACACTATCAGAATCATAGAATAGGTATAAAACTAACATATACATATATTTGTTGAGGAAAAATGTCACAAAGAGTAAGATCAAGAACATATGGAAATTGTCCCCATACGGTGATGTTTTTTGTTTTTTTTTCGGTCAAGAATTGACGGATGCGCTGGGTATTGTGGTAATATAACCATGATACGGAAAAATATTCACAGGCATGAGATGTTCCTAATGTTCATATAATGTTCATACGCATAGGAATCCGAAAAACACGAACCACTGACGACTCTCTTGGTTCTGGTATGAAACTTTTATTGCCTTCTTTAAGTTTAGGTTTTCGACACGAGGAAAAAGAGACACGTCCATTGTCAGTTCTCAACTCACTAACCCAACAAACGTGTGCACGCGCACCCCGCAGTCTACAAACTGGACTGGCCTCGTCCAGGTCCGAAAAATCAAATCGCTTCGTCAAGTTCAAATCTTAACTCGCTGCTTTTATTCAAAATCACTAAGAATCCAAGCCCATCGCTTCCGGGCATTCACATCCCCAATCACATTTCCTATCTGGGGGTTTTATTGTGACATCTGTGATTGTGACATCCTTCCCGCGTGCGCGTGAACACTTGCGTTAATGTCTGAACCTACCCATGCACTAAGCCGAAAGTTTCTAAGCCTAACTAAATCGAAAGATAAGATATATAAAACGAAAAATGATCATATAAAAAAATCCTTTCGCAATAATACAACATTGTGAGAAGGTGCATTGCCGTTTTGATTCAGCTCTGATTTCTCCTGCCAAAACTCAGGTATTTTCTCGCACACTGAATGAAGAAGACGCCCCAGCATCTTCGTGTAGACGTGCTGATTGACGGTCTCGACCTTTAACAAGGAGTGGTTATGGTCGATGCTCTCCTCACATCGAAGAACGTTATCAACATTTGGTCTTTTGAGTCGCTTTCTTCGACTTCGGCAACGTCGAAGACTTGTACTTAACAGTGTGTCATCACCAGTAAATTTACAAACAGGTATTTTTGGCTTATTTTCAAGACTTTCACGTACTCATGTTTATCTTAGTACCCTTTTTGCCATTCAAAAACACATGTTCGTGACATCGTATAATCTCCATATACTTCTTGAAGCATTTCAAGTGCTTGTCACGGACTTCTTAACTAAACCAAACATTTAAGCTTTATTCTTTGCTCCATATTCATCTTTCGTTCTTCAGTGCTCAAAGCTGAAAGAACTAAAAAAGAGAAGGTATAAACAAAAGCACAGGAATAAATACTGTGGTTGCAAAACAAAAAAAAAACAAAGATTACTGTTATATTCTCTTAAGATATCATGTTAGATGAAAACACAATTTGTCTATCTCTCTTTTTCGCAAAGTTCATAGAGCGTACCTAGTCCAGTTACTTTTCAGACAGACATAATACATAATCAGTTTCCTCAAAATAGAATAAAAATCTGCTAAACTCATGTTTAAAAATTAATTTTTACTTTATTCCTATTAATATAACTACACGTTTTAACCTTTCAGGTTACTCTAGTCCTTTAAACCAGGAAGAGTAATATCTGTTAGGTTCCAATCTATGGGTCAAATAGATCAGTTTAAAAATGTGACCCGTTCCTAGTACTATTAAGACATAACCACGTAAAAAATGAAAATTTGAATGTACAATGAACGGTACTCCTGAACCTCTTGGCATAGAACCCTTGACGATTTTTTTTTACCGTTAAAAATTAATCAATCAACGTTTTATTAATACATGCATATGATCCGATGCTTAAATATATTTGTTTAATAATTATTGAATATAGCTATTCGCATATTGGCCAGGAACCAAGCTTTCTGAAAATGTGGGCATCTACATTTGGAACAACAGAATTTATTACACTGTTGAAGAAGAGAACATAAAATCATGCTTTCTAAAGGAAGGGTTTCAAAGATCTTCGTTAGATAAGAAGTCTCTATATTTGTTTTGTGGAAAGAAGTGAAGAACCATTTATTGCCTTTCTTTTGTCAGCTGCGTTTCCTTCCTTTGCAATATGTCGGTACAGACGACTCAAACCATTGAATTATTTCCTTAAATTTTTCCTGTCCTCGATTTATCTCCTGATATGGAGGAATCAAATGCCCGAAAAAAGCATTCCTTCACAACCAGCGGGATATTATAGAGAAGGTGAGTACGCATACTCGTTCCTCCGAGATTTTTCACTGCTGTTAACAAATAAGTTGCAGTTAAACACTCAAGACAAAATGTCTGTTGTTTGATAGTTTTTTTTTCTTATTTGTTCCTATTCTTTTGCATCGGCAAACTGGAAATAATATAAAATGGGGCACACGTCTATGGGTACATAAAGCTGTGTTTGTTTAGTGTTCATTCCGATTCCTGTTTTTAAATCCAAAGTGTACTCTGAGCAACTGACATATATCAGTTAGGTGAAAAAGAACCCAACTCCCTATTGATATCATTTCTCTAATAACTTTTACCAATTTGTTTCGAATTAGAATACTAAGACCAATTATTTACATTTATTGTATCATTCCTATTAAGTGTGGAGCAGTTAAACGCGTGGATAAAACAGAGCATGTTAGTTAATAAGACTGAAAGCTATTGAACCCTAGGTCAATCTTAGATCACAGCTCCAATTGGATGGTTTTAGTCTGGTGACCAGAAGGATTAAAAAAGATAAAAATAAGATAGTGGGAAAACCTTGACTCTATCTGGCTCAAGCATTCCCCGTCAGCAAAATTGGGCGATGAAAGGAAAAGACTGCAAGAAATAAAAGTAATATGTACACATCAAATTACATATATCGTTGTTAACAATCATTCTAGCAAAGAGGATATATATATGTATATATATATATATATATATATATATATCATTGTAATGGTCATCGTCGTCGGAAACGGACACGATAACATGAGTTCAAACACTGAACAACACTGAATGCATTTCATATAATACTAATTCCTTATAAAGATATGAATTTAATTATTCTCCTCCCACTAGGGAAGACTCGATTATTTAGCCCAGGTTAGGCTACCAGACAAGAAGGAAAACGTTGTTTTCAAACGTGTTAAACTCCGTTTAAAAATTGACTTGGTGTCAGTTCCTGTCTGTGTGGAGGGGTTAGTATATATATATATATATATATAAGAAAAGTCGGCGACAGTAGGCAGGGCAACTCAAAGGCTCCCTTTTCAATAATGACAACACCGAGATGTAGTAAGGGCTCTAATGGATTGCTCCAATTTACTCTTGATACGTACCTTATAATACGGAGCCTTAAGGAAGGAGATATCAAGAATCACTTTTGAGTTTTTGGTATGACTCGAACTGGGATAGAACCCTGATGTCCCGGTCCATTGCCGAACACTCTACCCAAAAGGCCAGTGGGCCGGTATATATTGAATTAAGTATAACTATATATTTAAGTTTAGGTTTGCAATTTATTCAAAAATTACAAAAGATTTCATAAAAATTTATTAAATATTGGATTTGGGAAGATTTTTGAATTTTATACGTAAAAAATTTCCCTATCCTATGATTATGTTGAAAACATTTTTTTTTAATGAAATATATCCAATTCTCTATTGTTTCCTTAGAGAAACTTTATAAAATCTTTTTTCTAACTAATGTCACAAGAATTTCTTGAAGGTAAAATTGAATATTTTGCGTATATTAGCGTCTCTCATGCTATATAAGCTCACCTAGCAATGACTGTAGAATAGGCCGACTGCATCTCTGTAGATGGCTAAGACCCCTCTCCTAACAGCAATCCAAAATAGGATACTAAACCCTTTGATGATAAGGATCCAGTCTAGGAGATTTGGGGAATGTGGGTTGCCTCATTGACATTAATCCCTGTTCCACTCTGTGGTCGTGTCTAAAGCCCCTTCAATAGATGAAAAAGAACTGTTTAATAATTTATTATATTCAAAACGGTTTCACTTCAAGCAAATTAATGATTAATAGTAAATTAGTATAGAATAGCAATGTTTGAAATCATTTAACGGTGTGCAAACAATAAATAGCGATAACAGAAACCACTTAACCGTATGCAAACAAGTGAGGTTTGGCTCGTTTAAAAATGTTATTTACGAACTATTCGTTTACACCAGACTTATATATATATATATATATATATATATATATATATATATATATATATGTAAATATATATGTCGTGGGTAGAGTGTTCGCCAATAGCCTGTGGACCGGAGTACAATTCCAGGTCGGATCATACCAAAAACCCCAAAAATGTTACCTGATGCCGACCCAACACTCAGCATTATAAGGTACAGATCAAGAGAAAAGTGGACCAATCCAGGGAATGGAGTAGCGCTCTCTCCTACATTTGGTGAAGTAGCAGATGAAAAAAGAGCCCTCGGGTCGCCAACATTTTAACATATCGTCTCCATGCCAGTCTTTGACAAACAAGGTACAATGTTCTTTTTTGGCTTGTTTGTTTGTTTGTTCGTTTGTTTTTGTATATCATTTTGTTGTTGCTTCCGAACAAAATAGTTCTCTTTGGATGTTTCCCGACAATTACCTAAAGTCTTTCTATTAAATAAGGATATCGCAGTTGGGAAAATATTTTTGAAACCAACCGTCCTATATCAATTCAAAGTAAAGAAATGTGCTCATTCTATGAAATATCGACAAGCCCTTCTTCCAAAATATTTCCCCATAAATTATCTTTAAGAGCACTAAGTATAAACAAGCATACCAATATGTTTTGTCCATCTATGTTATTCATTATTCACAAGAGACTGAATTATCTGCTTTTAACGAACGGTTTTCCTACGTTAAAAAGGACAAATAAAAGAAAATAACAATTTATTCGTATTGCAGTGAAAACTGGAATGAGATTCTCTTTTATAATTCGTTTTGCCTTTTTGATATAAGGCAACGTTTGAAACATTTGAAATGTAGAATTTTAAATCATTGCATATTATTTGATCCGCAAATGCGTTTCATCTATTGATTCCACTGAAAATATGCCGAAAGCAACGATCTGAAATTAAATACAAAAGAATCATTTAATGACCCAAACGAAGGCATCTATTCATTAAAGGTCTATGAAACATTAAGCCAACAATGTTTCATTAGAAATCTATATATTATTATTGTATATATAATTTATATTCCAGTTAACTCCTGTGACGTATTTTCCCCTCACTCGCTATCTTGCTTTTCATACATATATATATATATATATATATATATATGTGTGTGTGTGTGTGTGTGTGTGTGTGTGTGTGTGTGTGTGTGTGTGTGTGTTTGCTTGCCTGGTTAACTATTTGGTAGAGTATATTATACAAAACAGCAAAATTTACATTTAAAGAAGGATTTAAATGTTGTTTTATTATCGCTCTTTCATATCAAATACAATTTTTTTCAGGAAAGTCTATGATAATTTTTGGCGGCCAAGGTTTTGCATCCAGTAATAGTTATTGCCAAATTAGGATGGTTTTTACTGAAAAGATTATTTCTTTAAAGAAAATGAAAACATTGATAAAAACAGTCATGAATATTTCATAAAATATATATTGTTATATTTAATGAAATCTTATGTACAACAAATATTTACACTTAACATATCTTCCACTCTAGCCGATATAATTATCAAAAAGCTTAAACTGTACGTAGCTAAACATTTAGATTTACATTCGGAAAAGACTGAGTCAGGCTGCAAACTTACTGATCCAGCTACATGGCTGCCTTGTGTAATGTAATGGTTAGAAAGCTAATCTAGCACACCTTTACAAGTGAGTTCAAGTCTCATTGGATGCCCCATTCATTTGGCCCAGGGCCATATCTACGCAAAATTACTACTGATTTAACTACATACGAAAAATGTCTTATAATTCATTGGAAAATGTTAAAATAAATGTTAAAATACTATCCCTTTGAAAATAATAGAAAATTGGGTGTAAAATCCACTGATGTATCAGTTGAAATAAACAGCTATCGCTTGATATCAGATAACAATATGGAATTAGGGGATAAAAATTAGGTTTCCAGCATTTAAAGCTCTTTTGTATATTTAGCTAACAAGCATATTTACTTTAAAAAAATCAGGAGAATATGGCTATTAGCAATCATTAGTTGTTATATATGTAATATAATGGCCGAGAGATTTCGTTTTATATATCTTGCCTTTCGGTTTAGTTAGGCCGAGAACCTTTCGCTTAGTGCATGGGTTAGTTAGGTGCAAACATGTGCGCAGGTGTTCACGCACCCGCGGGGAGGATGCATCATTCACAGATGTCAAAATAAAGCCCCAAATGGGAAATGGGATCAGGAGGTGTGAATAACGTCACGCACCGGAAGCGTGGGCTAAGATTTGAGAAAAAGTCAGTGAGTTGAGTTTTTGCCTCCGAAGAAAAAGGTTGACTTTCGGAGCTCGCCGAGGTGCCGCACGTGGTGGGAGGCTGATGGAATAGTCGGCATAGAAAGATTGTGCATCTCTCTCCTTATGTCGAAAAACCTTTTCACTCAAAGGTAATAAAAAGTTTCGTACCTGAACTAAGAAGTCGTAAAGTTTTTCGTGTTTCGGGATTCCTATGTTATCTATATATGAGTTATGAACATTCTATATTTATTTCACATCCGTGTATCTGGCTATCTAATATATATATATATATAGAGAGAGAGAGAGAGAGATTTGGTTTGGTTTGATTTGTTTGTATTTTATGGCATATCAATCATTGTTTCTCATTCATGCCAAAACCTGCTTATGTTGGATATTAACCGAAAGTTCCCTTTAACATGTTGCATAAATTGTATGGGTGTCATAACAGGATATACACCTTTTTTCTAAAAAGAAGAGGACGCAGATGCCCCCACAGAAATGCTACTTAAATTGCGTGGGTATCATGCTAAAAAGAGGCATGTCTACGTGCAACGTGTGGGTGTGACAGCAAGGATTGCGTGGGCGTCTGGAAAATTATATAAACCAGGGAAGAATTTTGACCAATGTCAACGAAACAGAAAGACCGAGTGGGTTTACAGAAAAACTGCTCCGTCCATCATGTCTGTGCGCATCTCAGCCATTTTCGATTCTCGCTTACTCTACTCGTACGAATATTTCGGGTAATAAAAGGAAAATAAAAAAAAATAGATTATATTCATATACATAAGCGTTTTTAGTTGTCTAAATTTCTCAGACGAAGCTTAATGATTTTTATCAATAAGGGTTTGGGGACTATTGTCTTCATCTTTATTGTTATTTCCACAACGCTTCGGTCGATATGTCCTCCGGCCTTCTTCAGGTGTTTGTCGAAAACGGGAACCTTCACGGAATTTCGAACTACATCCTTAATTGAATTCATAGGGGTTGCCTGTTCGGATTCCGTTAGCCATAACCGGGTACAAGTGTTAAGTATTCCTGTATTGTTACTTGCCTGAAGACAGGACTGAATCTGCTACCTCCATATAATTGCCTCCTCAGAAGCTTAGGGAACCAACGCCCATAACCGTTACGCTATGTGTCCTGCTGGACAATGCAGCGTGTGATTTTGGGATATATAAACTTAATGTTCCTACTTGACAAGAATTACTACTATTATGTATGATTCTTAACCTGTGCTCATATTCAGATTTTTTTTTTCATCTAGCCTTTTTAATCATCGATTCCCATATTGTATTCTACTCTTTACTTGGTCTACTCAGTAGGTCATTGTAGCCCAATATATGTGCTGATTCCTTAAGGCATCTAATCCTCCAGTGTTCAGCCCTATCAATTATTTTAACTTTAACCCATAAGGGCAGATGGTTTCCCCCTTTCATTCCATATACGACCTGCCATACCCGACTTTTCAATCTCACCTCGTACTACTGCCTTCTAGTGTTCTTCTAGCCTTACTTTTAGTGGGCGACCCGTCTCACCTTTGTATATTTTACCACAACTGTCAGGGATGGAGTAAACACAGTTCTTGATCATGTTAAATTTCGTTGGTGGCTTGACCCGGAAGACGTATCTCCGGAGAGTTTTTGTTTTTCTCTGCGTTACAATATTTACACATGATTTGTAAACATATTTTGTTGATAACATATTAAAACGAGTCTTTTTGGCACACAATTACATGGCTTCAAGAGATTCTATTTACTATCATTACATTTGCCTGCACACAATTAAATGGCTTCAAATATTATTATATAACAGTGACACTTTAACATCACTCATTTGGTTTTGCACAGAGTTTGGAGTTGATTTCATTTTTAAAAAGTTGGAACTACTTTGTTTGCACACTAGTATTGCTAATGTTTCTAGAAAGTTAAATGGTTTCAATTATTGTTATCTATCGCAAAATAATTCTATTTGATATTAATCATTTGTTTGAACACAGTGAAGTGGTTAAAAATGTTGCTATCAAACACTAATTATTCTATTGAACACAATTCATTGTTCTGCTCACAATATTGCTATGTATCACTATCAATTTAATCAAAGATCAGTCATTTGTTTACACATGGTTAAATGATCAAACAGTTCTATTTTTAACAATTCAATTTAGCACAAGACATTTTTTGGACACTGATTAAATAGGACAAACAGTTCTATTCTACGCATAGAGAGGACCCTATCAGCTGCTATTGCTCCAGATCAGAGTGGAATTAGGAGCAATGGCAATGAAGGAGTACTCCGCATTCCCCAAATATCCAAGACTGGAGCCTGACAATCATATTTTTTAGTGTTTTTCTTAGCTTATTGGTGGGATGAGAAGCTAGTTTGCAATAAGTTCAACATTATAATACAACACCTATATTAATGTAGTTGAGCACTAATAAAAAATTATTTTTCAAACAGACTATTATTCTAAATTCTTTGTTAGAGTGACCAGCTGGTTTAATATAAAATTTAATATTGATAAAATGATTTCTTTCATTAAAGAGTTTAAATTAAAAAAAAAAACATTTATTCACAGTTCAAGTTGGCACTTCTGATCACTAGCTTTATCGTATCTCTCAATACTATCTAAACACCCAAATTGTGTGTATCTGGGTTGCCAGAATGTTGCTCGTCATCCATTTTGTAAAATTTATTTCTTTATCAGCTCCGCAATCATTGGGATTGAGTATGTCTTTCAAAGCAGGTTGTCCCTTTCAGTTTATTGTTGAGATGAACAGCTTGCTTGCAATTATTTTCGCACACACACACACACACACACACACACACACACACACACACACACACACACACACACACACACATACACCACACACACACACACACATATATATATATATATATATATAATTTAAAACAGCTATATATATATATATATATATTGTTTACAATTATATATATATATATATATATATATATACACACTAACTCAGAAGGTATGAACCTAATATTCCGTCTGATAGATTCAATTTATTCACTTTATTCAAAATTATAGATTTTATATTTTTACCAATGTTGAATGCAAAGTTTGTTTAGGCGACACACCTGTTCTTCAAGATCAATGAAACCATATTATTATATAAAGAAAATCTATATTTCACATCATATTTTAGAAGGTAATTGATGAAACATTACTGTGTGAATCCATTCTTATACTCGTAGGGCAAGAGAGTAGCATGCATAATATTCTGCTCCTTTCCATATGATTCAACAGAACTAGAATTGGAGAGCAAGGATTCTTACATCGTGCAGCCTCTTTAAAAGCCTGAACTAAAATGTTTTAGGCTTTGTCTGACAAAGAACAAACTGTGAACAACTCTAAGGGCTCTGAGAATGGCAAAAATCTGCAGAACAACAAAGTCAACAAGAACCATTTAATTCGGTCGTACAGTTTATGCAGAAGATACAATGAGGCACCTTTTTTTTTTATTGCGGACTTCTTTTCCTCACCTTGGTAGTTTTTGTGTTGTTTCTTCTTTCTCTATGTTTTGGCCAAATTTCACCTCTGGCCTTCTTCAGGTGATTTACCGCCGAAACGGAGTGAAAGAAGAAACAACACAAAAAATACCAAGATAAGGACAAAAAGTCTGCAATAAATAAAAAATAAAATAAAATAATATAAATTAATTAATTCTCAGATTAAGAAGACTCATCTCAAAATGATTCCAATTAAAGACAGAGGCACTTTTTGTTTTTATTTAACCACTTTTATTTCTTTTTCTTTAAAAAACAACAATTTTTCTTCTTGATATCTAAGAGCTTATTTTTAATCTTATAATTTGTTGTGAATTATATATATATATATATATATAGACGGGATTTATTCAGTTGTTTCTCAGAATTTTTATAATAGATGCATTGATGGAATTGGTTTATTGCAAAATTATCTGAATCTCGCAGAAATATTCATTTTGTGGTTGAATGGTTTGGTATGGTTTATTGGGTTTTATGACATATCAAACTTTGAAGGTTATTTAACGCCAAATCCATTTTTATGAAAATAATCTGTTCTATTTAAAATAATTCAGTTTATCATAAGTACAGTTTGATTGTAAAAAACATTTCTATTTCAAACTATTCAAGCAGAAATATGTCACAATTCAGTTAAGTGTAAATACAGTTTTAATTTCGAAAAACAGTTCTATTTCAAATAATTCAGTTAGCATAAGCATGCAGTTTAAATGTAAGTACGGTTTAATTGTCAAAAACATTTCTATTTCAAGCTATTCAGTTTACTCAAACAATTCAGTTTAGCATAAGTATGCTGTTAGTTCTATTTAACCCATAGATAGGACCCTTACCTTATGCTACCACTCCGGGCTAGAGTGGACCTGGGAGCGATGGCAATGAAGGGGTACTCAGCATTGCTGGAATATCACCATTAGATTGTTTAGTGTCATATCCAGGACACTCGTTGGGAGGGGTCTTACCCCTCTGCAAAGAAGCAGTCGGTGTATTCTACAGCCCCAGCCAGATGGGCAATTGTGGTTGAAGGGGAAAAAGTAAACAAAATGATCCTTCACAGAACAATATATCTTTTGTACGCATTTTTAGTTGAAAAAAATTTAAAATTGGATATACATGAGTTTGATACGACACAATTGACTCGAGAAGATTCTATGTAGTCGAAATATACTGACTCTTCTCTATAGGAAATGATCCAGGCGCAGCAGCGAGGAAGAACGTTAGTGTTAGATTCATGATGGGACATGAAATATTGATTTTCTTGAAAAAGGCACACAAATAAACAGTTCTTCCTTTTGTTATATCCTTTATGCACGTATAAATTCAAGTCGTATATTCAAAGCCCGGAATTCATTTTAGAAAAAGAACGCACAAAATTGTCTGAGAAGTTGACATACACATCACCTCGTCTCGACCAGACGATCACACCAACTGATTATCAACAGAAAATGGTGAATTTTCCGAAATGTGGACTTTGCCGTCTCCGCAGACCAAGGAGTAAAATTGAAGGAAAACTAAGAGAGAGATAAGTACCTCGACCTTACTAGAGAACGGAAAAACTATGTAAGATGAAAGTGACGGTGAGAGCAATTGTAATAGATCCATGAACTCGATACAGTCATCAAAGGAGTAAGAAACGATCTGGAATGTTTGGCTGATTTACTGAGTGACCCTCGTATATAGTTCTCGCTTAGCTGGCCCAATATATATATATATATATATATATAAAGTAGAAAGGGACTGGATGAAGGAAAATAAAATTATGTCACACCAGTGTCTAATTGTTATGTTTTGACCTGTTGACCCCGCCAAAAATGCCATTCAAGGTGATGCACCAGAAGGAAGTGACACATTCTAATGGCAGTTATGAGAGGAAATCGCGTGGGCGGAAATTGGCAGATGAAATCGGACGAGGTAAAAAAAAATCCCATTATACTTTCATGGACTGACGCACCGGAAGAGAGTGACCTCTGAACTGCATGACAGTTATTTCTGCTCGATGACGATCACACAGGCCATTCCAAAGGTAGCGGAAGTGACACATCCCGGTCGCTAGATATCGGAAGATGATGCAGAGTCGTGGAGGCGTGTCCATATCCCCACGTGGGAGTTGAAGGTAATATAAGGCCGACGAATTGAACAGAGGACAGTTGAGTGTCTCACACGCAAACTTTGAGTAACCCTTTTCGAAACCTTACAAATAAAGTCTTTCTGTGTGCGTCGTTTATTACTGCGTCTTTATCATCGTGTGTCTGTCTTATTATTGTTCTCGTTGTGATGCTGGAAATGACAATATAACATAATGCGTCCCCCAATATATTCAAAATGTGACTGCTTCTCGGTCTACATAGAGAGGGGCGATCTATAGCCATATAGATCGCCTTTAAGATGTTAAGTTGTACTTTGTCCCTAACTCTATGCAGAACAGAAAAACAATCATTTTGATAATTGGTCCTGTAGCTATTTATGGCTAATAAATGTTCACCGATAGCCAAGTTCTTAGCCAGAGATTCCCCGGATGTCAATCGGCCTTTATCTAAAATACCTCTGTGTACATGCTGTCTTATTCGAACCTCCAAACGTTGACAAGTACGAACGATATATGCCGAAATACATCGGCAATTAAATTCATAAATTAATAAACTCTGTTTCAAGATAGGCAGCACGTCATTATGTATGGAGTTAAAGGCCGTCTTAATAGTGAAAATTGATGTAACTTTAACTGCATGATAACAACGGTACACAGAGGAAGCAACCTTCTCGGCTTGCATGACTAATCAAAGGAAGTCTGAAATAAACAGGACATTTCGGTGGTCCAAAAATCTTTATCTTATTTTTAAACCTAGTCACTATTAAGTTGATATAATCATTAATGACTTCTACTAGATACCCGTTATTGATGAATATTTCTTTGATTACCTTCAATTCCACTTTAATCTTGCTATCACGACAAATATTCAAAGCTCTAAAAGAAAGACATTTAATTAAATTTAGTTTCCTAGACCTATACTAATACTTGATCTGCATTCGAATATATATATATATATATATATATATATATATATATATATATATATATATATATATATATATATATATATATATATTCGAATGCAGATCAAGTATTAGAATCACGTTTTAAAAACCTTTAAAATAATCTTTTACCATTTCTACTTGTAGTATTTCAACATGTTAGCTTTTGTTAGGTGAGTCCACAACCCTTCGTGTTCTGACAATCTATTTAATGTTTAAAGAAATAGTTATTTTCAGCTTGAACAAAGATCATTTTGTATCGAGATCAGAGAACGAACCAAATAATTCCTACCTTTATTTCCCTTTCATCGAAGAATGGAAGAAACGGACAAATTCAATTTACATCAACGAAATGAATAGCGTAAATACCCAACATTGTTTAGCGGTTCGATATCATTCACATACCAATGCAAATATCCTTCTCTACAACAATGAAATTGTTTTACGACCGTGTGAATAAATCTGTTACATGAACGTAACACAATAGATGAAAAATTTTTCATTGTACCCATTTAAGTGTTTCTAACTGGAAAACAGTTTGATTCTATTATATTAGAAAATAACATCTACTTTTTTTTCTTTATTGTCCATTGTTTATTTTACTCTTCAGTGTGGTTGATATTTTGAAATTCGTAGAAACACATTTCCATTGAAATGGGCTTGGTTTGTTTTGAGGATCCCTTGTGCGCCGTGTTTATTTCTTTAATTTATCTTTTATTTTTCTATTTCCCTCGATTTGAGGCACCGTACTTTGTTAAGAAAAAAAAATAATCAAACATGATAAGATTAAACCTAAAGAAACAACACAAAATCTCAACGTCCAGTCTATATGTAATTTCCAGTTGAAGATGAATGCAAAACATTCTCATATTTAAATGTAGACTTTGTTTTTGCAAATGCCTGATCAAAATAATAACTTGTAAATTATAACTAGACGTAAGTAACATTATAAAGCATTCTGTTGATCGATTGATTGCTTTTAACGGCACGTTAAGCAGTTTAGGGTTATTTTAGGCCTAAAGGTTAGGATATTTCATTAAAAAAACAGAGGTTAAAAGTTAGGGTATCACGTGCTTTGTACATTTTTGTGTAGTAGTTATATAAGAGTTTTCGTACACAGTAAGATGATATCTCGTTGTCCTATCAAACCCTAAACTCTATACTGTCAAGTAATTTTTTTCTATTCAATTGTGGTCATTTTTTAAAAAAAGTTTCAAGGAACTAATAATATCTATCGTAAACAATAATAGATTTAAGTAATTATTATTAATACACAAAACTCACATTTGTATGATATTAAGTAGTCCTAAGGTTAGTATAAACCGGGTCATTGGCCTAGTGGGTAGTGTTCGTCGATGGTCCGGGAGAAGTCATACCAAAGTCATACCAAAGACTTTTTAAAAAACGGTACTTGATACCTCCTTGCTTAACATTCAACATTATAAGGTACGTATCAAGGTTAAAGTGGAGCAATCCAGGGAAAGAAGTAGCGTCGTCCCCAATATCTCAGTGTAGTAGCTATTGAAAAGGGAGCCTTTAGTTCGCCCTCGACTATAGTCGCCAATTTTACATAATTTTTACTAAGAAGTCCTATCTAGTCTTAATAACTATTTAGTCTCGAATAATTCCTTCTATTTAATAAAAGGCATTCGTTCAAAATTCTTATATGGTTTTAAGTAGTAATTTACAAAGCTCTTTGCTTTGATGTGGCACAAGGCCGAATGAATGGGGCACCCAATGAGACTCGAACTCACTCGTGTAGGTTTGCTAGTCTACCTTGCTAACCGTTACACCACCAGAAGTGCCCCTTATATGGTTTCAAGTAAGTAATAATAATCCATGGTAAACAATTTTAAATTGAATTAACTGGCAATTACACAAGAATGCTGCGTGCAATCCTGAACAAGTCCTGGCAGCAACACCCCACAAGACACCAACTGTACGGCCACCTGCCCCCTATCACGAAAACTATTCAAGTTAGGCGAACCAGACTTGCAGGACATTGCTGGAGAAGCAGAGATGAACTCATAAGAGATGTACTCTTATTGATCCCCACACACGGCCGCGCAAAAGCAGGACGACCAGCACGAACGTACATTCAGCAGCTATGTGAGGATACAGGTTGTTGTCCTGAAGACCTACCTAGGGCGATGAACGATAGGGAGGAGTGGCGAGAGAGGGTCAGGGATATCCGTGCTGCCAGCACGATTTGATGATGATGATGACGTAAAAATTTACAGTCATATATTATATAGTATTCCGATAAAATACGAATCACTCTTAAACAAAATTACTTGGCCAATGGGACCCTAACAGGTACGGCCTCTCTATATCTCCTGAATCCTAAACATCAGATGCAGTTTATGTGTTATGCTCAAAACACACCTTTTATGGGGAGGGCTTACCTCTCTCTACAAGGAAAAAATCAGTGGCTCTTGTGACTCACTGACAGGAAGGTATAATGTAATATAATTATGAATCTATATGCATATTTATCTGAATATTTGGACATAAGCGTATTTGATGTTACAGGATCAGATTTAAATTATAGACGATGACATTCTTTTATGTTAGTCATATATCAGCTGATACTATTTCTTTGCTTTACTGAGAGACTCAAGAAATGCAAGTGAAAATGAAAAATGTTTTCTCTTAGAAATTCAAAGATTACCGTCTGCGAACTGATCGATATTTAAATTCATTATGAAGATGCTGCCATTTTGGCTCGCCTTAACGCCACCAGAAATTTTATTTTATCATTGAGTAAAGCCAGCGTTTTTTTTAATCTATTTATTTATTCTATTTATTTATTCATTTTTATTTTGTTTTATTTGATTATTTATTTTTTGCATGGTCAGTTTAATGTCGATTATAATTACAGATGGCCATTAAAGGAAATTTCAAAAATAATTTGCAGACGTTTAAAATGTTTAACTATAAAACTGCTACAACACGAAAAAATATCATTCTGGACACTCAGTATCATGATCAAAATATTTTTCAAATTTTATCTCTGGCAGTGAATTATAATTTAACTATATAGACCGGAATGTATAAGGATTCTTTTATTGAATTATTTTCTTTTCGAAGAGGTTTGTATAACATTAGTTTAGTTTGTTGGTTGGTATCACTTCATGTTCCCCTCTTTTTAGGTATTTATTGTTTAACTGAATATCTTTATCAAGCAATTATATAGATTCAAGTAGTATATGCAGAGCCTGGAATCCATTTTAGAAAATAAGACGCACAAAATTCTCTGAGAACCTGATCTACTAACGGATCACCTAATCTCGGCCAGACGACTAGACCAACTGATTATCAACAAAAAAGGGGAAGTTCCCTGGACTTTGTGTCCCCACAGACCACAGAGTTAAATTGATGGAAAACGAAGTGAGAGATAATTACCTGGATCTTACTAGAGAACTGAAAAATAATTGAAGATGAAAGTGACGGTGATAGTGGTTTTCATAGGTGCACTCTGTTGAGTAATCAAAGCGATGGTGAATGAACTGGACGAATAAGAAATAAGAACAATAGTGGAACCATCCAAACGAGAGCACTCTTAAGATCGGTTAGAATACTGTGAAGAGTCCTAGAGACTCGTGGAGACGTACTATCACTCGAACTCTAGTGAAAGACCACCAGCAGATTCTGTTATGAAAAAAAACTCTTAAAGGAGTAAAATGTTAATAAGAGACAATTCAAACTGAGATCGGCCAGAATACTGAAAAGAGTCCTGGAGATTTGAGAAGACTTCACAAAGACTTTAGGGAAAAAACATCTGCTAACGCTGGTGTGAACATTTTTTTTATTTTAAAAATAAAAAAATAATCCATCCTGAAGAATGTGACGCACACATTTCTCTGAGACAGCCGGATAAAAAAAATAGATTTGACCATTCGAACATGTGATACATTCACAGCCCAGAATCTTTCGTGGAGAATGAAATACACAATCTTCTCTGGGATTTTGAGCTACAAGCGAATCATCTTTTCTCGACCACACGACCAGACCTAATGATAACAACAAATAAAAGAGAACCTGCGGAATAATGGATGTTGATGTTCCTGCGGACAATATAGTGAAAGTAGAAGAAAGGATTTTGCTAGAGAACTAGAAAAAAAACTATGGAACATGAAGTTGAGGATGTTATCAATTGTGATTGGTACACCTGGAACAATCCGCAAAAGATTAGATAAGTTATTTGAAGACGTCGAATTTGAGGATAAGTGGAGAACCTGATAACTACAGCATAATCAAGATCAGCTTGAAGACTTAGAAGAGTTCTAGAAACTTGAGGAGATTTGCTTTCATTTTTAAATCCAGTGAGAAACCAACACCTAACGCTAGTGTAAAAAACTCTCAAAGGAGAAAATAATAATAATAATAATAATAATAATAATAATAATAATAATAATAATGCCAAACTAGAATCGTCCAAGAAAATGAAACACATATTATTCTTGAGTATATTGAGATACATACGAATCACTATATACCGTCTAGAAGACCAGACTTTGTGATCATTTAGAAAAAAGAACTTCTGCTCAAGTGGATTTTGCTGTTGCAACTAACCACAGAGTAAAAAACAAAGACAAAGAAAAAAGACACTTACTAATACCTTGCAGGAAAACTAAGAATGTTGTAGAACATAAGGGTGACGGTCATAGTTGTTATAATTGGCGTGCTGGGAACGGCACCGGAAGGCTTGGAAAAGGCTGAAAATCGAAGAACGAATCGAGATCATCAAAGCTACTGCATAGTTAAGATCAGCCAGAATACCGAGAAGAATCCTAGAGACCCGAGCAGACTTATCTTCGTTCAGATCCTTGTGAAATAATATCTCCTAATGATGGTGAGAAAAAACTCGCCCGAAATATAATAACAAAAAAAAACCAAAAAAAAAACCAACTGTATAGATATTTCAAACGGCAAACAAGTGAAATCTCACATGACAAAAATTGGACATGGCTAATAAAGAGAAAACTTAAGATAGAAACTGAATTCCTTTTGATAGTAGCAAAAACAACGCCATAAGGACTAACTTTATAACAAAGCAGAAATCGACAAGACGCAACAAAATAGTAGATGAAGATAATATGGTAATAAACACGAGATGATCAATTATATAATAAGCGAATGCAGTAAATTAGTGCAAAGAGTGTATAAGACAAGACACGAATTGGTTGGGAAGGTGATCCACAGAGAATTGTGCAAAAAGTTTAAATTTGACAGCATTATTAACATCGACCTGAATACTGAAAAGAGTGGTGGAGACTTAAAGAGACTAGCAGTCACTCAGACCTCTGTGAAAAACCATCAGCTAACGCTGATGTGAAAAACTCTCAAACAAGTAAATAATAGTAATGAATTTATCAAGATCAATGATATAAAAGCATTTGCAAAAAAATGAAAAAGAACTGAAAAATCTGACCTGAACAATAAGAATATACTGCCATGATATAGGAATAGAATTTAGCAGTGAAAAATGCGTCATGCTGATAATGGAAATAGAATCAGCCAAACGAATAGATTTAACGAATGTAGAATCTATTAGAACATTTGGAGAGTAGGAAGCAACAATTACTTGGCAATATTGGAAGCGAACATTATAAGGCAAATCGAGATGAAGGAAACAATAAAAAATGATTACCTAAGAAAAACATGAATGCTTCTCGAGACAAAACTCTACAACAGAAATCTTATCAAAATGATAATCCCTTGGCCTCTACCCCTTCTTAACATAATTCTTAGAATTCTTCTTTTTAAAAAAGAGGAACTAAGATAAATAGACCAGAGGACAAGAAACTGATGACGATGCACCAGCCGTTACATCTGAGAGATGACATAGGCAGACTATATTATCAAGAAAAAAAAAGAGAAAGAGGACTCGCTAACGTAGAGGATTGCATTGTCACATCAATAAATGGACTTCAAGATTTTATAAAAAAAGAACAAATTAAGTCAGAACTGATGAAATAAAACCAGACCGAAAAGCAAAAACGGAGTACACAGAAATGGGAAGAAAAGCAAAGTTCTGAGTATTTCAAGCGAACAACAGATGGAATAGCACATGAGAGGACCTGGATATGGCTACAAAAGAACCTCACAAGAGAAACTGAAACTTTTTTTTTAATATCAGCACAAGTCAACGCCATATTGATCAATTATATTGAAGCGTAAATTGATAATATGTGACAAAAGGTGCCCTGGTGTAATTGTTATCGTCGTAGGAAATGAACACGGCGACACGAGTTCAAATCCTGGACGAGACTAATTGCATTTCACATAGCACTAATACCCTTGGGAAAGGTATGAATCCAATTATTCTCCCTCCAGCTATGGGTAAATAGTAGGACAGACTAGGTTCTTCAGCCTTGGTGAGGCAACTAGTCTAGGAGAAGGAAAACTCTGAATTCAAACCTGTTAAACTCCGCTTAAAAATTGACCTTGTGTCATATCCTGCCCGAGCAGAGGGGTTGGGTATATAGGATAATATGTGACAGAAAAGCATATGTTGATTATGTGGAGAAAGAAATGGAGTACAGGAGGTGACCTCCAGGGAAATGTGCTAAAGACTGAAATTTAATTATAATAAAAAATGTTATATGAACAAACCAGAAACAGTTCTATAGAATGAAACCCATAAATTTTGTAGAATTTTGAGATACAGCAGAATCCCATAATCCAGACAAGAAGATAAGTCCAAGTATTCATTAACAAAAAAAAAGAGAAGTAGGTGTCTTGTAGATATTGCTGATCAGACAGAAAAAAGAAAGCCAAAAAAATAATAAACTCTTGGATATCACCAGATGAATGGAAAAACTATGGAACATGATATTCAAGGTTATACATAGTTAGAACGGTCCCAAAGACCCTTAGAACGAACTGAAAGAACTGAAATCAGTGAGATAATCGATATCATATAGACTGCAGCATTGTTGATATCAGCAAGTGTACTTAGGAAAATCCTGGAGACATCTGGACACTTACTTAAACTAACTCCAGTGAAAGCCCATCAGCTATTACTAGTGTGAAAAACTCGAAAGGAGTGATATAATAATGATAATGTTGATAATAATAATAGTCCCAGCACCTGTCCTAGAAAATGACTCGCATAAGATACTATGTGACTTTAAGATAAAGAAGACCAGACCTCATAATAATCAACAAAAAAAAAAGAGAATCTGAAAAATTGTAAACTTTGCTGTCCCGGCGGACCACAGAATAAATCTGAAGGAAATTGAAAAGAAGGATAAGTGCCTCGACCTTGCTAGAGAATTGAAAAAGCTGTGGAACATGAAAGTAACGATTGTGCCAATTGTGATTGGTGCGTTAGGCCCAATAACTAAATGATTATTAAAAGGCCTGGAGGACTTGGAAGGTGGCGGACGGGTAGAGACTATCCAAACGACAGCATTGCTAAGAACAGCCAGATCCTGAGACGAGTCCTGGAGACTTGAGAAGACTTTCTGTCACTCAAACTCCAGTGAAAAACCATCAGCTGACTCTGATGTGAAAAACTCTAAAGGAGTAACTAATAATAACAGTAGTAATAATGAAAATATGCTTGGTTGGTTGTCGGTTTTTTTTTTTGTTTTTGTTTTTTATAGTGTATCAACATTTTTCGGCTCATTTAACGCTGAAATGAATTTCAAACAAATCAGCTGAGCATAAGCATAAGTTTTTGTTAACAAATTATTAAATGTCAAAACAGTTATATTTCAAAAAGTTCAGTTTAGCATGAGTACACAGTTTAGTTCTATTTGACCAATAGGTAGGACCCTATCAGGTGCTACCACTCCCGGTCAGAGTGGACCTGGAAGTGATGGCAATGAAGGAGTACTCCGCATTCTCTAAAGCTCCAGCATAACTGGAACCTCAACATCAGATTTTTTAGTGTCATATTCAGGACACTTTTTGGGAGAGTCTTACCCTTATGCAGAGAAGCAGTCGAATTATTCTACAGCACCAGCTGACTTGACAAAATAATAATAATAATAATAATAATAATAATAATATTTTAATTTAACAAAATAGAGTAAATATATTTTTAAAACTTTTACAGTAGAGTATAACCACGTAAATAAACTAGACTATTGGACCCGTCATGCCCCACATTGTAGGTTACCCTTCCCAATACGCCCAAGTTTGCAGTTTATAAAGGGATACTCACCATGTGGTAGCCTCTTAGTTTGTTATTTGCATAGGTGAAAATTTGACAGTCTACAAGCGCACGTGACTCTGAGTCTACACCATTCAAGTCTCGATCTGTATACGACTAATCGTCGATATTGAGCTCTTTATAATATAGCAGCCCCCCCCCCATATATATATATATATATATATATATATATATACGTGGTGCATTCAGTGTTTTCAGACTTTTTTGCATAGGCATTTTAAATTGTCGTAGACTCTTGAGAATTCAGTATGTTACTGCAAGACATCTTTTGAGATGACTAATCAATTTTTGTGATTTCATGTTCAAATGAACAGCTACAGTTGGAATTAGAATACACCCTACTAAAGCCTCATTGTCACAGCTAGTTAATTTGAAAAATGCAATCAGGACCTGAGAACACATTAGAAGAACGATATGCAATAAGATTCTGTGTTAAACTTGGAAAAAATGCCACAAAAACGTACGCAATGCTTCAGACTGCTTTTGGAGCATCTTACATGAATCGAGCATCAGTTTTTGAGTGGCATAAGAGATTCAAGGAAGGCAGGGAGTCGGTGACGGATGATGAAAGGTGTAGGAGGAGTAAGG
Source organism: Sepioteuthis lessoniana (assembly GCA_963585895.1). NCBI lineage: Eukaryota > Metazoa > Mollusca > Cephalopoda > Myopsida > Loliginidae > Sepioteuthis > Sepioteuthis lessoniana. The sequence continues at coordinate 29,909 of CAUZXS010004046.1, read as the reverse complement.
AAGTCAATACACCAGAGTTGATTGGCCAAAGGGTTACGGTTAATGTTACTATGTTGAGGTTTTAAGGGAGTTCAGGAAGAGATTCCGTCGGAAGAGGCCAGCCCTCTTCAAATCGGGTCAGTGGCATTTCCAGCAGGACAGTGCACCAGTCCACAACTCCATCCTTGTCACTGACTACTTGACCAAGATGCACATCAAGACAGTTCCTCGTTCTCCCTACAGTCCAGACCTTGCTCCCTGTGAATTTTGGTTATTCTCTAAGTTCAGAGGCTGTCGTTATGAGACAATTGAGGAGATGAAAGATGCTGTGTCGAATGTCATTGACACCCTCACAGAAGAGGTCTTCCATGGGTCCTTCGAGAAGTTATTGGAACGGTACAACAATTGCATTGCAACTGTAGGAGATTACTTCGAAGTGGACTAGAGTTTCATGTGTGTACAATCAATAAAAGTGCACATACGAAAAAAGTCCTGAAACTTATTTAATGATCCTCGTATATATATATATATATATATATATATATATATATATATATATATATATAAACTAGAATAACGGTGGATGCTATCACTACTTAAGTACCTCCCTTGTTAAACATGAAGGAAATTACTTCATAAGTAATTAATACTTAACAAAAGTGATAGACAGATGCTACTATTGCCATTTATATTCCACAAACTCTACATGATGGGATTTTCTTCGTGGAACTAGATAATTCTTGTGCTGATTTTGACATTGCTAGATACTATTGTATAATATTTTTTCCGAAATATCGTTCCTTTTCTAGTAGTATTTTAATGGATATCAGGTATCTCTTCAGAACATTTTATTAATTTAGAAAATAAACAATACCCAGTAAGGATTACATCTGGTCAAGAGAGCACTTGGTTCATTTTTAAAATGTCGCTCGTAGCTAAGAAGTAGCAAACTTCTAATATATTATGTACAGAAGCATTGTCATGAGACAGAATCCGCTTGTCAAGATAAAGTTTAAGTTTTTTCTTCTAAGCAGATGTTTGTAACCCTTTCGGCACATCCAAGTAAAAATGATTGGCTGCTTTTACTTTCAACCATTTGGTATAAATATCGCCTTATGATAAAATAAACACATAAATAGCTTGCAACTTATACATTCTTTTTGTTTGCTTGTTTGTTTATTTATCTTTTCAGTCAAGGTGTAATCTTTGTTTCTACGGGATGTGTTGGCATTTTCTTTCTGTGACATAATGAAAACATTACTCGTTCAGACATCTCTGTATTATTCAAAAGATCAGGGAAAAAGTGAAGCCAAAGTTGTTTCTATTCATCAGTCTTCAAAGCACCATGTTTAAGCAAATCCTTTATTTTAATGTCCTCAGTAAAATGTGCTATAGAGCGTCTTTGTTCATATTCAGTTATTCTGCAATCACTCACATTTAATCTTCAATCTAAGTGCACCAAGGTTAGAATACTGTCCATATTTGTGCTTTTTATATTTGGCTTTTGGCTAACCATTTCAATACATGTCTTAAAGCGTTTGCTTGAACATCGCATGCCATTCAAAAACATTCGATTTCTGCATGACACGTACACCATAAACCATTTCTAATAGGATAAACGTATCTGATAACCTTTTGCTAAACTTCCTTCAAAAGATAATGTAAATCGGCCTGTCTAGGTTAATTTTGATTATTTTCTGTTGAGATTATGATATGAACAAGTAGGCTTCTACCACTGCTCGACAATAAATGACTCATCTATATATATATATATATATATATATATATATATATATATATATATATATTTTATTTTTTTTTAAGAAAAAAACAAAGACCAGTTAATTTAGGATTATAAATTTATTTCATTCCTGTTTTTCAGTTTCTGGTGTAAACCAAAAACAAGAAGAAAAATATAACAGGACTTCTTCAGATCCAATGGATCTGATGAGATTACGGAGTTACCTCCACGTTTTATTGAATTTCCGTTTTTTTACCTATTAATTTTGACGGTTGATGCAATTTGTGCTTGGAAGAGAAAATACATATTCTAATACATAAATGGGCTTATTAAATAAGGGAAGTGAATTAATAGCTAGATGTAGACATAAGACTAAATTTAAACTATTGGCAAGAAATTTATAAACATAGAAATAAATAGTGAAACCGGAAAAAAACTTATCCAACATACACACTAGAAAAAAATAGGTAGCAAAATAAATGGTATCGAAATTAATATAAGCATTAATATTTCTCTTAAAAGTTAATTATCGAACTCAACATAAAAAGTAAATAAATTAAACAAATAAATAAAAAAGTTAAATTACCGTAATTATAACTGACGACATTTGAAAATAAAATAAATAGGTAAAAAAACGGAAATTCAATGAAACGAGGAGGTAACTCCTTAATTTCTTCACCAAACAATCCACCCCACGTGTCTAGTCTGTTTTATTTATCCATTGGATCTGAAGAGGTCCTGCTATATTTTTCTTCGTGTTTTTGGTTTACACCAGAAACTGAAAAACAGATGGAAATAAATTTATAATCCTAAATTAAACGGTCTTTGTTGTTTTCTTAAATAAATATTGCTCTGTAAAAAATTACATTGAGCTCTCCACCAGGAAAATTTAAATGTTCAGCTCCTGAATGATTTTCTTGTCCTGAAGGAATTACTCCCAACTCTGGTTTAACTGGACCGAATAATACTATATATATATATATATATATATATATATGTGTGTGTATATATGTACATATATATATGTTAAAATTGAAATATCTATTTACACACTTACACAGAGACACACACAGATACACAGACGAACAGACAGACTTATATATATATATATATATATATATATATATATATATATCTGATTAAAAGGAGAAAAACTGTGTGATACTACAGGAAGAGGAAACGTCATGTCACAAACGTAAATCAGACGTAAGATCTCTAGATACAAGAAGAGGCAGTATGTCGTTTCCAGGCGTGTGTCCAAAAACCCAAGTTGACAGATCCTGAAAAATCAGAAATATGGCGAATCGGATGTATATTCAGCAGCCATGATTCAGTGTTACCTTAATTTAATATTCTAAATTGCAACTTCCCAAAAGTATCTTCTACATCATTTGCAACGAAAGAGGGTGGAACTTAATAACGCCAATAAAAGTGTGCGAAACTTTTCCTCCGTGCAAATCGATAGACATGTAACATATTGACCTTCGACCCAGCCGTCAATCAAGAAACAGGTGCATACGGTCGAAGATATCAGGGTATCACCTTGATGGGTTGAATTCGGTGCAATTGCGACGCCCATGGGAGGCAGGTGGGCGAAAAAACAATTATAAAACCCACTGCCACAGACGGCTTGTGTTAGTTGGAGTCAGTTAGTTGGAGTTTGAGTTCGAGGCAGTGAGAACCAACTCCCAGCAGAGGGATCGGGCCCTAAGAACCCCTGGTTTAGCAGCCCAGCAGAATGAGAAAGAAGTGCTGCTATAGTCAGTGGAACTTGGGGTCAATATGTTGCAGTCTCTCCGTCTCCAACTCACCTCTCACACACAACCCTTTCGGAACCCTTTCGAGAATAAAGTGTGAGAGGCATATTTTTCTAAAGAAGAGTGTTCGTCCGTCATTATTGTTGAGTATGTTTCTGCATGTATATGTATACGTATTGTTGTATCACGGCTATACAACAGACAGTGTCATTTTTTATTTGTTTGGAACAACTCTCACTCAGGTTTCGGCTTCAGATTTCTTTGTGTCTTTCGAACTTCCACCATGCTTCATCGAATAGGAATTTTCGGTTTTAGTATCTGAAAGTGTTTTTGCTCCTTCAAAATTCTCAATTTTGCTACTCGAAACTAAGGTTTCTTAGCATAACCGTTGTCGTAGGAAATGAAAACAGTGACCTTAGTTCAAATATTAGACGAAAATAGTTGTGTTTCAATTCCAACGAAGTCATTTTGGAAAAGCTTAAATCCCTCTGATCTCCCTGCAGCATTAGGTGTATATATATATATATATATAATTTCAAGAAGAAACAATATTTAGTCACATTAGGATAATGAATTTATTTCCATCCAGTTAAGAGCATTGATATGCATCAAAGACTCTAAAACAATTTTTAACATCACTTCATCAGATCCAACAGGAAAATAAAATACATTACAACAAGGCTATACATAGCTGAAATGGATTTCGTTTCTCCCTCTCTTTCCTTCCTTTGACTATCCTTCCCACTCTCTCCTTCCTTTGTTTATCCTTCCTATTTGGTTGTAATGTATTTTATTTTTCTCTTGGATCTGAGGAAGTTATTTTAAAAATCATTTTAGAGTCTTTGATTGATATCAATGCTCTTAACGAGATAGAAATAACTTTATTATCCTAATGTGACTGAATATTATTTTTCCTTGAAATTATATTATTTGGTCTGTGAAGTTATTTACATTGAGCTCTCTTCCAGGAATATTTAACAATTCAAAATTTGAACAATTTACTCGTCCTGACGGAGTTGTTCCCTACTCCGGATTTACAGGATCGAAGAATATACATATATATATATATATATATATATATATATATATATATATATATATATATATATACCTGATTAAAGGAGAAAAAGATGTGCGACTGCAGGTAGGCGAAGCGTCATCTCACTCATATGAATCTGACGTTAGATCTCTTGACACAGAAATGAATGGTCAGTATGTCATTTCTAGGCGCGTGTCACAAAACCCAAATTTTCAGGTTAAGACAAATCAGAAATATGGCAAATTGGAGGAAAGGGAATCGGTGTCCTATGTTCAAATACTGGACGAAAATAGTTGTGTTTTAATTCGCACTAATACCTCTGGATGTGCCCGTGGTGTAGTCGTTATCGTCGTAGGAAATGGACACGGCAACACGAGTTCAAATCCTGGATGAGACTGATTGCATTTCACATAGCACTGCTACCCTTGGGAAAGGTATGAATCCAATTATTCTCCCTCCAGCTATGGGTAAATAGTAGGACAGACTAGGTTCTTCAGCCTTGGTTAGGCAACTAGTCTAGGAGAAGGAAAACTCTGAATTCAAACCTGTTAAACTCCGCTTAAAAATTGACCTTGTGTCATATCCTGCCCGAGCGCAGGGGTTGGTACCTCTGGGAAAAACATTAATCCATCTGTTCTTCCTCCAGTTATAGGCAAATAGTAGGGTAGACTGTTTTTCTGTTGTTTCGGTAAGGCAACAAGTCTACAAGGAAAACTTTAAATTCAAACCAGCTTTACTCTGCTTAAAAACTTACCTTCTCTCACTTCCTGCTTGTGGTGAAAAGTTTGGTAAATAAATACTTTAAACTATTCGACGAGACTGCTGTATTTTTGCTTTTCTATTTCAATCTGCTTGTTCGTCTCAATTTTCTAATTCTCTGTTCTGATACCACAATCCTAACACAGTTTGCAACAGCAACTCTTATTAGCTCTCTTGTCCTCCCTAGCCTGTCCTATTTTGTTCTAATTTTCTTCTTCCATTTACGGTTTCTTTTCCTTAATTCCGTTTGATGAACTAGACAGTCAGTTTGACGACTGATATAGACGAGCTGACCGACGACCTTTCCTCACTGACAGTCCGTCCTATTCAAGTTTGTTTGTTTTATTTTAATGACTTTGTTCTTTCGTGCTGTCAAATGTGCAGATAGAATCATAAAAACTCCTACCCGCTTGAGATGATAAGAATGATTCCTTTTAACTTCAAACAAGATCAGCTGACTGGGTTAAATACTGGGTCAATACCGTTCTCATTTTTTTTTCACTGGTTCAATCCATTCTTACGTAGCTTTGACCGATCAATTCAAGACTGGTTACACTTCAAAGAAAATGGACCACCTAGCCATTAATTCATTTCTCTGATCCAAACATTAAGGTTTTTGTTTTGTAGGGGTTGCCTGTTTATATTCAATTTCCCTTGAAGTGTTCGTGGTGTAATGGTTATCGTCGTAAAAAATGGGGACGGTGTCTCGTGTTCAAATCATGGACAAGGCTGTTTACCTTTCACGTTGCCCTAATACCCTTGAGAAAAGTATTAATCCAATTATTTTCCCTCCAGCTACGGGTAAATAGTAGGGTGTAATGAACTCTTTCACCTTGGTATAGTTAACAATCTGGAAAGGAAACTCAGTTTAAACCTGTAAAACTCAGCTTGAGGAATTGGCGTTGAGGATTATCCTGCTCGAATGGCTGGGTGGGTAAACACTTTAACCGTATCTGATGACATATAAGGTGAACAATTTTTTTACTAAAATATCTTTTAGAATTGTGATATACTATAGGTGGGTTAAAAAATCGTGATTTTCGACCGAAATTAGTAATTTCGGCCGATAACTCCTATTAGCTTAGTCTTTCATATACCGATTGTCATTATTTAAAAGGCCATTATGCAGAATAAAAGTGAGAGAGATTATATTCATTATATTAATTCTAGAACTTTTAATATTAGTATTTTGTTGCATTATGATGCTTTCTTGATTTGACCAGCTGAAATTGTGGAGCGTCTCATACAACAGAGCGTCTTATAGGCCGTCAAAAACGCTACACAATTTGTTTCTCGTTAATTTTTCTGGGTTCGATTCGTATAAATTATTTTCTCTGAAGTAACTTACAGCACTCAGTCAACCCTGCTGATTAATTCCGTCTTCCCATACTATTATAAATTCAGTCGGTTTTTCTTACGTTTCTTCTATTAAGTTAAAAAACGAATATCTCTATGCTGCACAGGATGCGATCCATTGACAAACCCATCTGGATATGAAGCTATCCCTTGTGACAGAGATTGGGAATCCATTCCACTTAACTTGTCATTTAGAAAGAGAACAGAAAAAGAAAAGTTTGTAGTCATGTCTATGTACATAGTGATAAAAAGGATCATCCATTTGCTTCATGCACAGAATAAATACAAATAAAGCTGACCAAATAAGCTCTGAATTATCTTCTGGGTAGCGCCTTGTCATTTTCAATAAGTTTTTAGTGTTAAAAGCTTTTGGATGTGCAGGAGTGTAAAGCTTGTCGTCATAGAAAATGAACTCAAAGAGCAAAGATCAAATTCTACTCAAGGTGGTTTACGTTTATGTTTAATACACTTCAGTTATAAGCAAATAGTAGAATGGATTAGGCTCTTTAACCGTCGAAAGATAACGCCTCTAGAAGAAAGGAAAAATCTAAATTCAAAACATGATGGGTGCTGTTCAGAGAATCCATGCTAACAGCTCATCTGTGTTAACAGCTTATTAAACAATAATCACCATCGTAAATAAGTATGTAAGTCATTTGCTAATCTTTGATTAGTTGATAGGGCTGTAGAATACATTGACTGTATTTCTGAAGAGGAGCAAGAACCCCGCACCCGAATGAATGTCCTGTATATGACACTCAACAATCTGATGGTGAGACTTCAGTAATTTTGGAGCTTTGAGAAATACGGAGTACTCCTTCATTATCATTGCTCCCAGATCTACTCTGACCCGAAGTGGTAGCACCTAATAGATTCCTATCCATGTGTCAAATAGCACAGTTTGGTATGTAAAATCTGTGCAAACAAATGCCTTATGAAAAATTGAATTGTTAGAAATAGAACTGTTAGATCATTTAATTATGTGTAAGCAAATGACTGATGCTTAATTCATTTGTAAGCGATACATAGCAAACTTGGAACAATTTAAATTTGCTGACATTTGTTTACAAATAATATATATTCAATATATTGTTTTGCCATTTAACTTTGAGTAAACAATCTATTTTTATAATAAACTGATTTATTTAAATTAGAACTGCTTGACTAAACTGAATAGCTTGAAATAGAAATGTTTTTGAACTTAAACTCTGTACTCATGATAAACTGATTTGTTTATTGAAATAGAACTAATTATTTGTATAAAAATGCATTTGGCATTGAATAACGTACTAAGGTTGATAGGCCATAAAACCCAAACAAACAAACAACCAATTTTGAGAATATGCTAAGTAAACATATTGAATATATGGAATTTCAAATAAATATGAATATCATTTTAAAGTACACATCACAATATGAATACAAATCATAATATATTTTACCATTAACCTAAAAATCGTTTTAAATTTATTGCTAATATCTTGATTTGTATAGGGAATTCTGGCATTAGTAATACAAAAGCAAACGATACCCACGATTTTATTTGATTGCCAATTCCATTTAAACTCAGAAGAGAGAAACGAAGTTCACTTATTTCTAAATTCTGCTGACTGACTCTTCTTCATTTCGACTACAAAGTCGGTTACCGTGAATCACGTTCATTAACTACTTTTTTTTACTCGAAAAAATTCTTATTACATGAGGAAATCAATAAGCCTTTTACTCAAGACATTACAAAGCAATTATTCTTAGAAAATAGATCACAATAATATTACAAGATCAATCCAACTTTTCTTCAAAGTTTTTAATAAAGAATTCTAGAAATATTGTTTTCATATCAAAGCTTGGACTGAGAGTTCACTTTCAAGCAAGCAATGGCCGAAAATCTACTTTAATCTATGTTGCTAAGCATCTTAGAGTTAATAAAAAAACAGGCATGACTCGCTTGAGGAATTTCAGTTTACAAAATATCAGTAGTAATTCATTTTTTTTTATAGAAATTGGATTATATTTTTAAAAAGCAAATATCTGGGGGTCAATTTTTTTATACTTTACATAACCACAGAATATCGAGGTTATCTTTTGAAATTAGAAATGATAAAATTGAATGAATCTTTTAAAAGATGACATTTTTTTCGATTCATGAAAAGGTGATACATTATTTTTAGCGTGTGTGTGTGTGTGTGTGTGTGTGTGTGTGTGTGTGTGTGTGTGTGTGTGTGTGTGTGTGTGTGTTTTGATTAAATCTATAAAAGATATTTTAAAGTTTCCTGAAATGACATAAATGTCTGAAATAAGAAAAAGAAAACAGCAAAATACCTGAAACATTCGTCACAAAATGTCATTGCAAATTAAAGTGAACGGATCATTATAATCGAAAGAATGAAATTCTTTATTGGTTTTGTTTTTATTCTATATGCAAATTATTCTTACTTTTAATCGTTTCAAATTATTTCTAAACATTGTTTTATTATTCTTACTCTGTTTAGACAGAATTTAGGCAGAATTATATGAGATCTGGCTTTGACCGTGGGATTTAGAATACATCCACAAAAGAGATGTAAGACCAGCCAGCAAAAACGTAAATCCTAGATAAGAGACCAAACAGCCTGTAATGGTGAGGGTACACTTAGTGAGTTTGAGAAATGAGAAGTATCTCTTCTTTATTCGAGGGTCTACTTTTACCTGGAATGTAGTATCTGTTAGTTAACATCTAGTTGAAGATTATAAGATAATATTAATATTAGATAACAAGGCTTACACATTTTTTATATACAAAGAAGAATAACCAAAGACCATAGTATATAAATCAAATTTTGCATCACCCATTTTTATGACAGTCGGAACAATGTTTAATGCGCTAACTATATTCCCTCCAAAACTTTAAAACCCTACACCTCAAAAGTGGATATGCTGTATATGACACTAAATTGCATTTGATGGTGAAGATCCAGTTCTAGAGATTTGAGGAGTGTGGAGTACCCCTTTATTGTCATTACTTCCAGGTCCACTTTCACCCGAAGCACAAGTACCGGTTAGGGTACCTTCTTTGGGTCAAACAGATCTGTTTCAAATTATTCGTATTTCAATAAGGCAGTTTGAAAAAGCTCCTAACAAAACAACAATGTACAATGAAAATAATTCTATAAATTCAAGGAATGAATTAACCCTTGAAGGTTTGACATGCCTTTAAAATCAACTCATTGATTTTAATTAAGAATGTAACACAATATAATGCAGTGTTTTTCTGTATACGTCTACGTGTTACGTTACAAAATCTGCATAATAAATTAATATTTGGAATGAATTAGCGCGAAAATCCGATGTAATCCTGTATATTATTTTGTGTATCCAAATATTATTTCCAGACCCAAACAAGCCTTATTGGAAGGAAAATGAATGATAGAAAACATTCAAGTGGATCGTGTGGCCTGATCATTCGGATTTCTAGTTATTATCTCGATCCAAACACCGATCATTTTGCTACAGGATATACGGAACAATCGAAATTATCAAGTAGAACTTATCCAGTCCACAACAAATACATTAAACGTGTAATTCTGTCTCTATACTTGTACCAATTCAGTTTTCTTCTCTTTTCTTTTTGTTAAAAATAACAATGTATAATGATTTCATAGTAGTTTCGCCCTGTTGAGCATTAAAAGAGACCGTGATCAACTGAATGAAGAGAGGAGGCAGACAAAAGTACAGTGAATCATATGAATAACTGTGGTTTTTCCTAATGAAATGCTACTGCACGCTTTTCTTAACTGAACTTCATTGTCAACGACTTTTCCGTGTAAGCATTGTAAACAATTTTCTTGTTAGGTTTTGTGTATATTTTTGCTGTCTTTAGTATTTTTCCTATATTTTTGTCTTCTGTTACATTTCAATGGAGTGGAAGAGTATAATAATGTCTAATTTAAAGTTAGTTGTTGGATAATTGTAATATTCTGAAAAATTTCGAATAATTCATGAATATGTGTCCACCAGTTTGAAGGCCTTTCTCATTTATAATTATGGCAGCGTATGTATATATATATATATATATATATATATATATATATATATATATGTATATATATATATATATATATATATATATATATATATATATAGTTAACACTAGCTAGCAAGATCCCTATCTATCTATCAATTTATCTACCAATTTAGATACACAAGAATAAACTGAGATAGATAGATAGATAGATAGATAGATATTTTATTACAGAGAGTGAGGTAAAGTCATTATGGTTTATTTCAAGGCTAAGTTTACTCGTGAAACGAACGATAAGATTTGGAGTGTTCTACTTTCTAAAATTTTTTTTCTCGTATTATTGTCTTTTATGTTGATAATATTATTCATAACGAGGATATTAACATTCTATGTTTTCGTTTGTTTGTTCCCTTGTTTTTTTGGCTTATCTATTGAGGGCCTTTTCTCATCACAGACACACACACACACACACACACACACACACACAAATGCATACAATCACACATCCATGTGTGTGTATATGTGTATCATTTAAATATATATATATATATATATATATATATATATAACATATGTAGACTTTCATTTCCTTTGAAAACACTACATTCAATATAAATATTTACATAGGTACAGTAACATTACTTTAATTATTGATGTAGTTTCAGGATGACCAAGAAATTACATTGGAATTAAGATTTGAACTTTCAACCAAGTGATGTCTTATACGTTTTAATAAAGGAAAGAATCCACTCTCCCTCATTCAAATCAACATGATCCACCAGAAAATTCATTTACGTATAATATGACCCTAAATTGATAAGAACTTAAGATCTCATCTTCAGAAAGTGATACTTCGTTTCTAGTTTCACTGTCCAGTGCATATCAACCAACGTGGTTTATCTAATGCAAAAGACATCTTTATCGAAGACGAATAGAGATAATATTGAACTCAGATTTGTGGCTACAAATGATTTTACTACTTTTCCCCCATATGATACTCAAAAAGTGAACTTACCAGTATGATTGGAGTTCTAAAATGCTTACTTAGAATCCACAGTCCGGCACTTTAGCAATAACGCAACGAGGATTCCTTTAAATTGATATATCCTTATCGGAAAATTATGATCTGACATCAATTATATTGCAATCTGATCTGTTTAAAAAATGAAATGAAAATTGTTCGATGCAGCAGCCGTGTAAGTACAATTATACGATTTTCGTCATATGAACTATAACAAAACGTTTGGGGAAGAAAATAGATGGGAACAACTAATGCAGCCTGTTTTTTAGCAGATCTTGGAAATAGCACCCAAAAAATACCAGCTATACGGCCTCTTATTTCACATCCCACAGAAACATAAGTTTGTTAACTTATGCTAAGTTTAATTGTTTGAAATAAAACTGTTTGATCATTTGATTATGTCGGTTAGTTGTTTTCTGCTTTATGGCGTATCAACACTTTTTGGGTCATTTTGATAAATGTTTCAAACAAGTCAGTTGTGAATGAGTATAGTTGTTGTTTACACATATATAAATGCTAAACACAGTTCGATTTCAAACAATTTTGTTTCGCATAAGTGTTATATAATGACTGTTGACATGGATTTTAGGTTCGTTCCTAGTGATCCCTATTGCTTTGACAAGCGGTCACGTTGGGATTAGTAAACGGGGGATGGCAGTGAGTAAAGGTAGGTCTGTCGAGCAGGTGAGTACTCGGAAGGGGATCACGTGATATGCGAACCACGCGGTGAGATTTTGAGACAATCGGTCCAGTGAGAATCAAGAGTTGAGCCAGGGACATGAAGCCGATCAGAGGTGTTAGGTCATCTCTGACGATATGGCTTGAAAGGGGGTGCAAGCATTGGTACCCCTTGGCTCCAGGAAGAAGATATGGGACAAGAAGAAGTCCCCTCTCTGAGTATATGTCTCCATCTATCTCTCAAACTTACAACAAACTAATCGGGAAAAAAGAGCGAGATATATTTTTTTATAAAGAAGTGTGTTTCGTTTTGTTAATTGAAGTTCGTTCATTATTTTTCATTATGTTCTTGGTTGGGTCTATGAGACTATATAACATAATTATGCAGTTTAAATATCAAAACCTTTCTAATTTAAACACTTCAGTTTTTGTATAAGCACACAGTTTAGTTCTATTTAACAAAATATAATAAAGAGGTACTCCGCATTCCGCAAAGCTCAAGTATTACTGGAGCCTCACCATCAGAGTGTTTAGTGCCCTATCAGGATACTGGTTGGAAGATTCTTACCTATCTGCAAAGAAACAGTCGGTAATTTCTGCAGCCCCAGCCTACTGGGATACATTTAACGGTGTATAAATAAATGACTGATTAATCAAATTTTTGTTATATATAGCAATACTTGCCACCATTTAACTTTGTTGACATATGTTAAATTAAATTATTGTAAATAGAACTGTTTGATCATTTAACGGTGTGTAAAAAAATTACTGATCAATTGTTTTTTTCGTCATACATACCAATATTTGGAACAATTCAACTTTGTACAAAAAGTGAACTCAGACTCGTTTAAAGATATTATCCACAAGACAAGCTAGGCCGTGATGGAGAAGAAAATAATTTTTAATTATCTATGTTCTCTTGTAGACTATTGTACATGGACAGACCCGTGTTTGAAGACCAGCAAAATATTTGAGACATCTGTTCTGTGCGGACACAGGATGCAGCGAAGAGGACCTGCTAAGAGAGATGGTTGATAGGGACAGATGGTGAGAGAGAATGAAAAAAATCTATGCTATCAGATCAGCTTGATGATGGTGATGATGATGACTTATTGAAGACAAGCAAAAATAATATTATTTCATGAAGCACTTACAATAGTTATGATGTGCAGCATCTTCAAGATTTTCGATACTTTATATATTCACACAAGTAATCCTTTTCTTAAATTTTAAATGACAAATACTGTATAGTTTAATGTTGCCTTGCTACGTTTTCTAGGCTGTTTAATCAGTAAATCGATAGTGCTTTTTTGGTTTAATGGTATATGAAAATTCGTGAGTTATTTAAATCCAAGTGACCCTTGTAGATAATTGCATTTACCAACCCCCTTCGCATAAGCTGACTGTGATAAATTGTCAGTTTTTAAGCGGAGTTGAACAGGTTTAAATTCAGGGTTTTGTTTTTCCTAGACTAATTCCCATACCGTGGTTAAAGAGCATAGTCTATCCTACTATTTACTCTAAGATTTAAGGAGATTAGTAAGATATATGTATTTCCTGAGGTTGTTAACGCTATGTGAAATCCAAACAGCCTCGTCCAGATTTTGAAGTAAGATCACCGTGTTTGTATACCACGACGATAACCATTGCGCCACAAGCGCTTTCTAACAAATCATTTATTCTACATTTTACTGTAGTTGACATAAGAAATACAAGAAAATAAAGTAAAGACAAAAAGTAATCCATCAAAAGAAAAAACCGCCCATATAGCAGTGATACTGTTATATAATAGCCGAGGGATTTGGGTTAATGCCTTTGAGTTTAGTTAGGCTGAGAACCTTTCGGCGCAGCACATGGGTTAGTTAGGTGCAACGTTGAGGCAGGTGTTAACGCGGGCGTGGGCTGGCGGATGGAGGTGTCACTCAGATGTCATAATAGTCCGAGACGAAACGGGCTGACAGGGTGGGGGGTACGTCACGCACCGGAAGCGCGCGGAGGTTTTGTGAGGATCTGAAGAAGTTAGAAAGTTGGGTACTAGACGCCAAACGAGAAGGATCGACTTTTGGAGCTCGCAAACGCGAAGCGAACGTGCGCTCTATGAGGGCCGCTCGAGACGGGGGTCAAATGAATAAGACAGACTAGAAGATTGTGTCTCTCCTCCTTACGTCGAAACCTTTAACTCAAAGTTAATAAAAAGGTTTCGTACCTGAACAAGAAGTCGTTACGTGTTTTCGAATTCCGAGATTCCTATGTTCTTTATATGTTCGATCGTTATGAACATTATATGTCCATTTCGCACATGGCCATATTCGTGTATATGGCTATGTAACAATACAATTTAAGACATTTAAGAGGCTTATAATATAGCAGTGATACTATTTAAGACATTGATGGCGAGATGAGGGGTTTCGCAAATTTTGCAAGGGTGATAGTACGAAAGAGAAAGTTATAGCGTGACTGGAGTTTGAACTCGATTACTTTGAGACCGCAGTCCATCACTTTAGGTATTACGCCACGAGAAATCCTCACAGCAATAATTTGAAGAACATGTCCATTGGTCGTATCAATTCAAAAGCACTCTCCTCTAAAAGCTTTTTGCTATTATTCACTTTCGATTATCTGAACAAAGCAGCACCTTTTTTTGATGACATATGTCGCTCAGTTTCAGACACCAAAAGAAAAAAAAAGGGTTCTGAATGATAATAAAGCAATTAAAAGAATCACCAGGTCAAGTCATGTTTTTTTTTCTCGTCAATTCATTGAAAATGTTTGAAAATTTTACGTCTTGAAATAATGAATATATCGAGTAAAGTTTTCGTAAAAGAGTTAACGTGTTTGAATACAGACGTATTACACACTTCGCCATCTTTGATCGAACATTCTGCACACATTCACTCACAATAAATGTAGATAAATATACAAGTCTATATTTCAATCATGCACTTCTTCTTACTCACAATATTTGCTAAACTGCGTCTAAATCTCGTACACTATAAGATTATATAGAACAGATTAAGGTATAATCTTCTGAGATTGACATGAATGTATATTGAACATATTCAAAGTGACATGTGAATAAATACCTTAATAACAAATAATTCACGATTCTTGTTAAATACTTGAATATCAAAGAATTTATATCACTATCATCTTTATTTTCATATTGTTTGGTAAATATATAAACTGCATCAAGTCAATCAAACATGTGACCCACAAATCATATGCAAACCGCAATCAACTTTTCCAATGCAGGCCAATTTTTGGGAAAGGTATTTTCCTACAATTTCGTAATTCATCCCTCACCTGTAACTGTGTTTCCCCCTTGAGAAAAGATAGAATGTAACTTGAAATATCAGTCGCATTCATTTCCAGATGAAATCTGAAAATAGAAATAATCCAGTTTTATACACTTTCAAAAATAATCTTTATAACAACATTATTGAAAACTATGACGTCTATTTCGAAGGCCGATTGTGGTGGACCTAGAAAATTCACTCCCATAACAGGAGATGAGGACATATATTATGTTCCATAAGGTAAGATAAAATATATTTCTCATCTCACATTGAAGGAAAGTTTGCCTGATATGACCGATAACACACACAAATAGAATCTCCCAGAAATTGTTTAAGAAATGATTGTTAAAAAGAATGGATTGATATTTCTTTTAATGTGATGAGATTTTGTATGTTGTTTCATTTTTTCTTTCTTTTTTATTATAATTGCATTTACCAACCCCCTCTGCATGAGCTGACTGATAAATGGTCAGTTTTTAAGCGGAGTTGAACAGGTTTAAATTCAGAGTTTAATCTTTCCTAGACTAATTTCCCTACCGTGGTTAAAGAGCACAGCCTATCCTACTATTTACTCTAAGTTTTAAGGAAATTAGTAAGATATATACATTTCCCAAAGTTGTTAGCGCTATGTGAAATCCAAACAGCCTCGTCCAGATTTTGAAGTTAGATCACCGTGTTTATTTTCTACGACGTAACCATTTCGCTACAAGCGCTTTCTAACATAGCATTTATTGTACATTTTACTGTAGTTCACATAAGTACAAGAAAATGAAGTAAAGAAAAAAAGAAATTCATCAAAAGAAAAAACAGCCTTGGTGGCTAAGGCAATAGGATACACTGTCTTCATCTCTGCAGAGTGGTGAGGCCCTTCTAATGAGTGTTCAGGTTATATGACATTAAAACCATCTGATGGCGAAGCTTTGGAGATTCGGGGAATGCAGAATACCCCTTCATTGCCATTGTTCCCAGTTCTACTCATACCCGGAGTTGATATGGAACTATCAATGGGTCAACTAGAACTGTTTGACTATCTAAACTGAGTGCAAGCAAATGATTGATGTTTAATTGAATTGTTAGCGATACATGGAACCATTTAACTTGGTTGACTTATGCTAAATTGAATTGTTCAAAATTGAACTGTTTGATCCTTTAACGGTGTGTAAATAAACGACTTATTAATCAAATTTTTAGTTATATATAGCAATACTTGACATCATTTAACTTTGTTGACGTATGCCAAATCGAATTGTTAGAAAGAGAATTGTTTGATTATTTAACTGTGTGTAAAAAAGGATTGATTGATCGAATTGTTAGTCTTACCTAGCAAAACCTGGAACAATGTAAGCAGGCAGAAAAAAAGAGCTCAGACTCGTTTAAAGATATCATTCAGATATTGTGTTTACAAATCATATATATATATATATATATATATATATATATATATATGTGTGTGTGTGTGTGTGTGTGTGTGTGTGTGTGTGTGTGTGTGTGTGTGTGTGTGTGTGTGTGTGTGTGTGTGTGTGTGTGTGTGTGTGTAAGATGGATTTGATCAACCATTGTAGATTATTTAATATCAAATCCATCTTATATTATATTATATCAAGTACCGCCTTGAGCTATCGAAACTGTGTTATCACCCTGGTTGGCGGCTGATGAGGCTAGGATATCGCACGTGCTTTTACACGTTTTATGATGAAAAAAAATATATGATGGATTTGATATGAAATAACCTACAATGGTTGATATGTCATAAAACCAAACAAAACCAACCAAAACCAAAAGAAAAAATAAATTTACTCACCGTAAGAACGTAACTAAG
This sequence comes from Sepioteuthis lessoniana, assembly GCA_963585895.1. Classification (NCBI taxonomy): domain Eukaryota; kingdom Metazoa; phylum Mollusca; class Cephalopoda; order Myopsida; family Loliginidae; genus Sepioteuthis; species Sepioteuthis lessoniana. The sequence goes on along the minus strand of CAUZXS010004046.1, from coordinate 12,467 downwards.
GAAAACTTTAAACGGAAAATGTCCCTATACATTTTATAATTATTCACAGATCCCAGTTAATATCATATCCGTACTCATTCTGATGGAAAAAAAACAAGCTGCCAAGTATCTGTACTGTAGATAATCATTATAATCGGTGAAAATATTACATCCCTATCATCATAGTGTGTTCCTTTATCTCATGACGTAATGACCCTTTTGAATCCTTATATTTGAGAACCTTACAATACTTGAATATTGTTTGATATTTTCACAGCAGATGTAGGCAAGAATATATTCCTTTCAAGTGTCTATGTATACGAATTTTATCTTTTGTATCAAAATATACCATTTTCTGATTTGCATAATTAGACTTATGTTAAAAAATATACAAAGAGATAATAAATTTAGTGATATTTACGAATACTTGTCTAATGTACTTGTGTGTATATGTTTGTGTAAGGAAAGAAAATACATTCTCCATTAAATCACCGTTAATTGTTTAATCTTATCAAATTTTGTTGATACAGACAAACGCTTGAATATAAATCACGAATAATCTAATTCCACAGTTGAGCATATAGCAATAGAATATTAGCTGCTTTTTCCCTAGATATAACTATTGATTTCTTCAAGAACCACAATGTCTGTCTCTGAGAGTAAAACTCTAAACTCCATTGACTTTTAGATTAAGAACTGAATGAAGTTAGAAGAAACGGTACGCACCAGTGGTTGATATTGTTTATGTTTTGATCAGTTCTTGAATTATCTGTAAGGCACATTCAAAGTCAACTCTGAATATCAATTTTGTGCAACTAATGACTTCGAAAAGCATAGAGTTATGTATCATTAATCGTCTGGACACCGAATGATGAAAAGGAAATAAGCAAAAACAAAAAAAATCAACATCGATAATTAGACAAGAGAATCGACAATTATAATTATTAAAGATTCATTAGATTCGCGCAACTTTGTAAAGCTATATAATTAATCAATTTCATAGAAGAAGAATTCGGAGGCTCTCCGATGTCATACAATAAGTAAAAGGGATTCACATAGAAAATATTACGATAAAAAATTACATACCATTCTAGGGATTTATAAATATATGGAAGACAGTTCCAGAAAATAAAAAAGTGCTTTCTCTAAAACAAAGAGTTTTGATTATATCTTTATTGACAGATAATTGATACGAAGATGCAGCAATATGTCTATGATATGCCACTTATGTATCAAATAAATATTATCGATATTTTTTCAGTGTAATGCGTGATCTAAATAAGTAATGTTCACTGCTGATTTACGCAACTTGGTAAGGAAGAACACTTTTTGAAGATAGTTTTTCCACGAATTATTCCAATGTTTTATTTCGTTAGCAAAGAATATTATTTTATCTACAAGAATATAATTTAATGCTCTTGTAAAGGTAATAATCCATATAATCATCATCATCATCATCATCATCATCATCATCATCATCAAGGTGTGTCGATTAAACGGATTTCTTTTACTATCTCGTTCTATCTGTCTCAATAAGCCATATCTTTTGGCAATTCCAGTTGTGGACGCAGAGAGCTGATGAATATTTTTGATTGTCGCCCAACACTGGTGTGTCCATAGGTAGGAGTCCTTAAGAAAACGTCACTAATGAGTTTCTCCTTACTGTAGTGGCCATCAAGTATTTTTTTAATTTACCTGGATGTTTTATGAGATGGGAAGTATGTCCCAGTACAGCTGGTGTTTTGTTGGGTGCTGTTTCCAGGATTTCTTTAAAAATGAACGAAACATTCTTGTCTAGTTTCCATGTATCTTTTTACCCCAAGCACTTAGCAAAAGTCCTTGTAATGCAACCTTACAATAGTACTGATACGGCTACCACTTGGAAAAAGTCGTTTTATTTTATCAGAGCGATCAAATTTGTATATGGTGAGTAACCTGTCAATAGTAATGCATACCTTTCTAATTCATATATTTAGGTCGCTTACAGTAAATGAAATATGAACTGGCTTTCGAATTTCTGAGAATGAAAAGATGCCACCATTTTAATAAAAACGCTTGAACGCTGTATATAAAGTCTAAATGATGCAACTATAGAGGGATATTTATAGAATACAATTTCAAATGACTTGGCCATACACAAGTAAATTTCTTTCCATTGACACTAATAATTATGAATGAGTAGTAACATTTGTTTAATATCAATAATGCAATCTCATCGGAAAAAATAACGCTTCTGACTTCTGCACCCAAGCATGCTTAACATTAGTAATGTCTTCCATTTTAAGGAATAAGGATAAGATTATATGCACATGTCTATTTTTGTTTCTGTTTGTGTCAGTATTCACCTCTGTCTTTGTCTTTGAATAAGTCCTTTTAAAGATCTTTAGAGGTTGTTGGTATTCCTTCATAATCTAGATATTTTTTTTTAAATATCTAGACGGAACATCTGCCTTACCTTGTAAACTAAAAATGCTAAAATTTGTTTGTGAATTTTACATGTCAACACGCAAATACACACACACACACACACACACATATATATATACATAAATTTGCAGCAATTTTTGAAAATTTATATTGATACTACTTTTTAATCTGTGAATACTTTAAAAGTTATATCTTCTACAGAAAATATCTGAAGTGGGGTTGCTTTCGCATTTGCATATAGGGTTTAATGTTAGCGACTGTATCCATGCAAAAAAGGCATATCGTAGCGTGAGTGTTAATATAGCAATAAACTTAAATGGTTCAACATAGAAAATAAAACCAATTTATGACGTCTTCATTCGTATGCGATATTTTCTTAAACAACTTAAATATTTGAATATTTGAATAGAAGGAATTGCTTATTAGAATCCTTCACCCCTTCCTAAGAAGAACAATCAATTTATACAGAGACGGGTTTTTAAATGTGAATATTATGGATTTACAGGTCGTCTCGTATAGATATAGATTGTTAAACAGATTGAAACGTAATCGTGTATATATATATATATATATATAGTAGAGTAATTCATTTGATACGGAAAATGTTGCATTAAGACCAAAAGAAAGGAGGCGTGCTTTATATTTGCACATTTTTCAAGCAATACTGCTGGGTCACATGATTCCAAGAAGACGTCGAGCAAGCTTTTTTGCCGGGGTCTCAATGTGTTTCCACATCATGAGCTGTCATTCTGGACTCTGACTTGCATTGCTAAACCCATCATTAGCCACTTTTTAAACGTTTTTTTTTTTTCAAATAAAACTGTTATAGACTCGTATGCAGAATCATGCAGAAAAAAATCACAATGACAATAAATAATGACGTGCGAAGACTTCTTTAAAAAAATATGTATCTCTCACTTTATTGTAAGTGTTCGAAAAGGGTTACTCAGGGTTTTACTGTGAGAGGGAGTTGGAGACCAAACAAAACTGCAATATATTGACCCCTACTCTTATGGCGTTGTGTCTTTCTCGTTGTCCGGAGCTGCTCAACCGCAAGCCCGGGGGCTCAGCTTTCTGCTGATTGCTGGCTTTCTCTACCACATCTTGTCACCAACGGGTCTCCAAAACTACTGGGGGTCCTGAGGGCCCCTTCGGCCGGGAGTAGCTTTCCCTACCACATCTTATAAGCAACTTATCTGGACCCCAACTCTTAAGGGGAGCCCCGAGGGCCCCTTCGGCCTGGTGTGGATTTCACTACCACTTCTCGTCTCTAACTCCAACTGTCTGACTTCTTGTCTTGACCGAGTTATATAATAGTTCAATGCCCACTCAATCGCCCACTCAATCTTTGGAATGACAGGGTTGATCGTCATAAAGCGGAAATAACTGTCATGCAGTTCAGAGGTCACTCTCTTCCGGTGTATCAGTCTATGAGTGTACCATCGGATTTTTTACCTTGTCCCATTTCGTCAACCAAGCACACCGACGCGATTTCCTCTCATAACTGCCATTGGAATGTGTCACTTCTTTCTGGTGCATCACTTTGGAATGGCAAGTTTGGCCGGCTCGAAGGTCAAAATACAACAAAACTTGATTCCTTGTATAAATCAGGCATTCTTCTATAAATTCAACCTAGTTTTCACTTTTTAGTCACGAAACATATTCATCAACCCTTGTTCAATCCTGGAGCATGCACCTTGATTTGCGCCCATTTTAAATAGCCTCTAATCAAATGTTTTCGCTAGATTATAATAGTTTTTACTCTAAAATAATTTCAAATACAACTGAGTATTCATTTCTAGGAAATCTCCTGGAAATATTTTTTGCTTTATTCTTTAAGATATATCCATATTTATTGAAGGATCCACTTATATATATATATATATATATATATATACTTTGTTCGTCTCACATACTTACCTGGCCTTCGCTGTTGTCGTCTGGCATTCGTGTTGGATGGGGTATCGATCAATGGAACATTTGAGGCCAAAAGACCCCCAGCTTAGGTAGGACCACCTTCGGGTGAGCGAGCTGCTTTTTTGACTCATGTGCACCCCTTGTATAGCATTAGACCTCACGGTCTTGTTCAAGCTATATTCTGGAATACGTGCCCGGATCTAGATTTAGGTTCGTGATACTGCTTGACTCATTAGACCCACGTTGCACTTAGTGGGTCAATGACCAGCAGGGTTCGAGTCTCGGCTCGTTCCTGACCTTCCCCACCTTTATCCCAACTTTAATTGGCTTTCGGGCTTTTGACCTTGCGTCAAGTCTTGTCTGGTGGAAGGCAGCGACAAATATTATACTTTGTTCGTCTCACGTTGATATATTTTGATTTGGTTTCTTCGCTTTACTGATATATCAATATTTGTTGTTTATTTGATACCAAAGGGATCCTTGTCGAAGAACAGTAGTGGTACAATTTCATGTAGTCTTCTATTGTTCTACGATCCAAATTGGCTGTCAATGCAAGTTATTTGGTTTTAATACCCCTTTGATGATAGCAGATTACAGCAAAACGAATTTCAATCGGTGTAAACATCAAAATTTTATGGAAAAGGATATTTGCTTTTAATTCCGATTTTATTTGAAAACTGGAAATTTTTAAGAACGTTCTGGAATGTTCTAAAAGAAATTAAAAACTTCCAGTGATAAATTTAAATTAGTTAATTCATATTGTAAAGTAACTTTGAGTTTTGATCAACAGATAATCAAAAATAGTAATATTCCTAAAATGGCGAACACTCATTCGGAGCTAATTTCAAACGTGATTTGATGAATAAATTAAAAAATGTAAAAATCATTAATCATCAGAATTAATTTTTTTTTTTTAGATGCTTTTCAAATTACTTTAAATATAAGCAAATAGTTATTTATTTTGTTTGCATAAAATTAGAAAAAAACATTAATTTACTGCTTGGCTCAAACTTTGGTGAAAATTTTTACACTGCATGTCATGTCAATATTCAAGCAAGTTTTATTAAAGACGATGGAACACTGTCGTTTATCATTTTTGATTCTATTTTTTCATCTTTCCTTGTTGCTTTTTTTTTGTGTTGGTATCTAGGTGGTAAAGGGATTATCCTATATCTCTTGCCCAAGCACTTTCGACCATACTTTTCGTCTCCATCAGAGGCAGCGTAGCTTGTTTTTTGTTTTTTTGAGTTGACAGTTTGAGTTTTTATTGTTTTAATAATTTGTAGTCTTTTGTTTCGAAGTTGCCTTTGAGGACGTTTACAGCGTTTTCTTTTAAACTGTTCGGTTGAGAAATGGTTTACTAATAGAGTTAGTGATTTTTAGCTATAAAAAAGATTTAATATGTTGTATACCTGTGTTAAATGTTTTATTATTTTTTATGCATATTGCTCCTAGGATTTGTAGTGGTGTTTTTTATTATTGTTTATATATATAATAATTGCTTGAATATATATTTATATATGTAAATTTTTGGTCGTCGTATATAGTTCATTGTTAAAGTTTTTTGGCATATATATGTAATTATATATGGATGTAATTAGGTGTGCGCGCGCGTGTGTGTGTGTATCACTGATTGGTTGTCTGTGCATGTCTCTTCGTGTATGTGCATCTATGCGCCTGCGCATATGCATTTGAATGTTCATTTGTATTTAGCTGTATGTCTCTTTGTGGTAGTGTATGTGCTCTTCTCTGTATGTATGTGCGTACATCCGTGTTCAACATTATGTGTCTGTGCTATCGTGTGTGTAAGTTTGTAACAGAGAGGGGAAATTTTTTTTGTTTGTGTGTGTCTGCGTATTTGTGAATGTGAAAATGCAAGTATATGTTAGTGTTTGCAAGTTCCTGAGCATCTTTTAAATAGCTTTGAGTTTAAGCCAGACACATTTATAGGATATCTATTTATCTTTCTATGTTTTGTTTGGTTTCTTGAGTTTAATGGCATTATAGGTTATTTAATACGAAAGCCATCGTTCTTGAAGAATAGTAGTCGTACTATTTAACACATAAATGGGGAGATAAGAGGGTCCATACCATTGCATATTACTTCTAGGATTTGTAATGGTGTTTTTTATTATTGTTTATATATATAATTATTGCTTGAATATATATTTATGTATGTAAATTTTTGGTCGTCGTATATATATATATATAGTGCATTGTTAAAGTTTTTTTGGCATATATATATATGTAATTATATATGGATGTAATTAGGTGCGTGTGTGTGTGTGTGTGTATCTAAAGAGAACGTAAATGCACGACTTGAATTCGAACTCGTTTTCTACGATCTTGCAGTCTATCGAATTATCCATTACACCACGAGGACACCATATTTTTCATCTTTCTCTGAAAATATATATATATATATATATATATATATATATATATATATATATATATATATATATATATATATATATATATATATATATATATATATATATATATATATATATATATATATATATATATATATATATATATATATATATATATATATATATATATATATATATATATATATATATATATATATATATATATATATATATATATATATATATATATATATATATATATATATATATATATATATATATATATATATATATATATATATATATATATATATATATATATATATATATATATATATATATATATATATATATATATATATATATATATATATATATATATATATATATATATATATATATATATATATATGTGTGTGTGTGTGTGTGTGTATATATATACACACACACACATATATATATATATATATATTGATGTATGCATATGAACTGTCCCGTCTAAGAGGAAAAGTAGAGTTAATGCAAAGGACGTTGATTGTACGGGATTAAATCCCACGTGTCCACTTTCCAGACAAACCTCAAATGATCAATGGGGTCTTCTGTTCCCTGCGGCTTTGTAGTAAGTCAAAAATCGAATCGGTTCGATTTTTGATTCTGCCTGCTCTTTTGACTCGGATCGCATATGACTTCTGTCTTTCTCCACCATTACTCTCTAAGCGCAGATTTTGTCTTCCCATTTCCAGCATCAATTTAAGCTTAAATTCCTCGACTAACTCTATTAGTTTTGGCTCCTGTCCATTGTTAATATTCTGTTATATGTATTTTTCTTTATTTCTATACATTTGAGTTCATCTCCTTAAAAGATTAAACATGGAGTTTTCACTAAATATTTGAAACATTTTTATCTACGATTATTGTTTTTGCATCTCTATCATTCATTATCTAGATAAGTTATATATCCATCTAATATATATATATATATATATACATATATATATATATATATATATATATATATATATAATGTCGTTTTATCAGGACGGATATTTCTGACCCTCTCTCGTCACACCTCTCAATTGTCCATTGCTTCCGGCAGGTCCTCAAGTTTACATCCCGCATCGGCACAGAGCTGCTTTATGTAGGTTCGAGCTGGACGTCCTGCCTTTGCTCGTCCATGTAAAGGGTCAAAAGGAGTACATCACTTATGAGCTCGTCCCTACTTCTCCAGCAGTGTCCCGCACTTTTTCGTGATGAGTGATGAGTGGTAAGTGATGAGTGGTAAGTGGTCGTACAGCTGCTGCTTTGTAGGGTGCTGTTTCCAGGACTAGTTCAATATTGTTAACAGTATTCTTGTGCAGTTGCCGTCAAGCTTTTTCTCCACACGTTTAGTTAGCGTCCATGTGGTGCATCTATATAGTAGTATCGACACGACCGCTGCTTGGAAGTAGCTTCTTTGTATCAGTCCGGTCTGACTTCATGTATATATATATATATATATATATATATATATATACCAGTCCAAAAACTATGCTGTAACAATCGACCATGTTTACTATATGTATATAGAGAGAGCGTCTTTATGCGAAAATATTTTATAGCGGCTTGTCCAGTCTCGCCTTTTAAGTGCATCACTCCCATGCTGTGCAGATTGTTTTAAGACTTGATTAGTCGGCAGCTCAAAATTGAAAAAAGAGAACCCAAATTGAATTCTAAGTATATTCTTTCTGTTTCTTTATTTACTGTTTGAGTTTATCCTGACAGGAGGGGCATGTGACATTTCCCAACATTGACGTGTTTCCCTCACAATTGCCATACGGGCGGCAATCCAAGACATTTCAGTTTTATGTCTCATTCTTACTCAAAAGATCCGATTCTTAATTCTGCTGTCAATGTTTTTCTTGTATCCACCCGTAGTGAGTAATGGTCAAACCCAACGGTCACAGGCCAGGTTGCCACTCATCTGCCAATATTCTGATAGCTTCCTTTGAATATATGAGGCCCTAACTTCCGGAAAAGTATTCTCATCGGACGTCGGCCTAGTAGAACACAATTTCTTTAGTAAAAAAAATACACAATGTCATCTGGTCTTTGACCGTACTAGCAACGAAGTTTCAAGTTTTCTCAGGTAATAAAAAACTAAACGTTTCATCCCCAAAGAAAAATATTTTCTTTTTATATTTTTATTTAATAGAATCTACCGACTGCACATCGCTACGTTTTAAGTAATAATCGGACCCTGTTGTAACTTCGCTATGGGAAATCTTAAGGAACAGACGAAAGTCTGTCTTAGTTCACTAACACAAAAGTTTATTCGCTACTACACTTTTTAAGTAACCGCATGGAGAAAGAAAAACTATGAAAGCTGAATCGACCTCGTTTACTTGACAAAGAAAATTTCCTTGAGGAGAAAGAGAGATTAGCCATGTTTCTTTCCGTATTTTCTTATTGTTCTAACGTGTTTCTTCATTGGTTTTGTCTTCAGAGGTTCCCGTCTGGTGTACGATCCCTTTTAAGAGCTCACCCCAAAATGGAGGCCATAATTTTCGTTCGTCTTTACATTTTCGTAGGTGTTATTCAACTCTTGTATTTACTTCTTCGCGTCCCCAGTCGTGCCTTATTCCGCATGGTGTCGGAGGTTGGACATATGTGTTTTCGGAGGTTTCACACTTGAGCAGAAGATTTGGGACCTTCGATTTTTTTACAGTCATTTTTTATTACCGTACTCATTCACCCATGATTGGCTGACCTATAACAGGTATTTTGGCCAGAGTCACACAGAATTCCACCGACAGTTCTCGTAGACTCTATGACTGCTTTTTCTTATTATTATTTCTTCTTGTCTCTCCTACCCCACAAATTATTCTCTCGTTCTGTTCATTACTTGGACCTACCATATGAAGTTACAACAGGTTTGGTAATTCTTTCAATATTACTCTACATATATACGACATGTACCCACACAAATGCACACACACACACACACACACACACAAACACACACATATATATATATATATACACGTTCTCGGGGGTTGAGCAATCTGGCAAATGAATTAACGGCTGCCTCCTGTGTAATACACAAGCTGTTCTAACGAATTGAGCACTCTGGTATGCATCATCATCATCATCATGTCGCTCCGCCAGCGCGGATATCCCTGACCCTCTCTCGCCATTTCTCCCTATCATTCATCGCCTCCGGCAGGTCTTCAGGGTTACATCCTCTGTCCTCACATAGTTGCTGTATGTAAGTTCGTGCTGGTAGTCCTACTTTTCACATCCATATGTGGGGGTCCACAGGAGTACATCGCTTATGAGCTCGTACTTGCTTCTCCAGCAGTCTCCCGCGTGTCTGGTTCGTCTGACTTGTATAGTTTTCGTGATGGGGGGCAAGTGTCCGTATAGTTGGAGTCTCGTGGGGTGTTGTCGCCAGGACTTGTTTAATACTGCTCTCAACATTCTTGTGTAATTTCCGTCTAGTTTCCTCTCCAGCCGCTTCGTTAGCGTCCATGTGGTGCATCCATATAGCAGTATCGACACAACCGCTGCCTGGAAAAAACTGTGTTTCATTTTATCAGTTAGGTCCGACTTCCATATGATCGAGAGCCTATCGATAGCTGTCCATGCCTTCGTCAGTCGTGTGTCGATGTCTTTTTCGGTTGATGAGACGCTACTTCCTAGGTAGGTGAATTTGTCTACTAGTTTCAGAGAGGCTCCGTCTAGTGTGGCAATGTTGCCCGTTTGGTTGTAACACATATATTCAGTTTTGTTTGCATTGACATGGAGGCCAATGCCAGCTGCGGCTCGTTCCAGACTATGCTGTAGTGTCTCTGCTTGATTAGGCGTATTCGCTAGTAATGCCAAGTCATCAGCGTAGTCGGCGTCCGTGATTGTTTTTGCGGGGTACCTTTTGCTTCTTCTCTTAGTCAGCTCGAAGCCATTTTCTCTGATTTTGTCGATCGAAGTCCTAAGCACATAGTCTAGACAGATGATAAAGAGGTACGAGGCTAGTGTGTCTCCTTGTAGTACTTCTGCAACAATGTCGAAGTATTCCGTGTCTCCATCTGGTGAACGTACTTTCACTTTGGTGTTTCTGTAGAGAATCATTATCGCTGCTACTGTTTCTTTTGGTAGGTCGTATGCTAGTAGGATTTGCTCCATCTTCCCTCTGTGTATGGAATCGAAGGCCTTGGTAAAGTCGACAAAAAGTAATGTCGCCTGTAAGTTTTTTGTCCGAACGCCTTCAAGGATTCTACGGATGGTCAGTATTTGTGAGGTTGTGGATCTATTTCTCCGGAAGCTGTTTTGGTTTTTCCTAAGGATGTTGTCTATTTTGGGTTCTATCCGGTTTCGTAGTAGGGCATTGTAGATTTTGGCTGCTATGGATGTAAGTGTTATCCCTTTGTAGTTCTTGGCTAGTCCGAGGTCGCCTTTTTTAGGGAATGGAAGGATGCATCCCTTTGTCCATCTTTCTATCCTATTTTGACTATAGACTGCGTTGCATATTGGTATGCAATAGGGCGAAATTCAAACAAACAAAAGCTAATATATATATATATATATATATATATATATATATGTGTGTGTGTGTGTGTGTGTGTGTGTGTGTGTGTGTGTGTGTGTGTGTGTGTGTGTGTGTAATAATTCCTGAGCAGTCGTCTGTCGCTTAAATTGCTGAGGGTTTAGATACCATGTCTAGCGTAGAGTTAGAAAGTTTTCGATCCCAGCTTGAAGCGTCGTGCGTGTCTAACCACACTGAAGAATTGTGAGACAACGAAACAGATTGTCTGTGGATATATATATATATATATATATATATATATATATATATATATATATATATATATATATATATACATATATATATGCATTAACAATCACATAAACCCACATATACAGGAGGTGCCCGTGGTGTAATGGTTATCGTCGTAGGAAATGGACACGGCGACACGAGTTCAAACCTGGACGAGACTGATTGCATTTCACATAGCACTAATACCCTTGGGAACGGTATGAATCCAATTATTATCCCTCCAACTATGGGTAAATAGTAGGGCAGACTGGCTTCTTCAGCCTTGATGAGGCAACTAGTCCAGCAGAAGGAAAACTCATAATTTAAACCTTTTAAACTCCACTTAAAAATTGACCTTGTGTCATATCCTGCCCAAACGGAGGGGTTGGGTAAATTGGTTGAACCTACATACACGCAATACAAATAGATATACTTACTCATGTTTCCGATATCTATTTTTTATATTGAAGCTGGAATAGTTGTAGTGTTTTTTGTTTTTTTCTCGTTGAAAAAATTGCGCTGGAGCTGTATTTGTCTGGAAAGATAAGAACCAAGGAGATATCCTTCATGCTCTTTAAAATAGGCACCATGAAATTTAAAGCACTTGTTCCTATTGGTCGAATCTCCACTGAAACTACACTTTTTATATCAGGTGAAACTAAACCAACTTATTTCTTTTAATTTCTCCACCTCATTAAGCCTTATTCAGAAGATGATTTTACAGTTTACAAAGCAAATAAAGAAGTCGTACAGAAATAGTTCAGATGTAATGGGGGTACTTCATTGGAACAACCCTGTTTCATCAAAAACTCATAAACAAAATATATCGATTCATATGATCAACAATAAAAAATTATTGATAACTAAACGTGTAGATGAGTCAGTAACAATTAATGTACTTTTTAACAGCTCTTTAACAAACTAATGATATTTGCTACTGACTCATCTACACGTTTAGACAGCAATACTTACTTTTTGGT